>VZRR01009423.1:18603-142756 GCA_013398015.1 Oreocharis arfaki
GGAGGGAGGTGGGGGGGGGAAAAAAAAAAAAAAAGGCAAAACAACTACCCGGATCCTTCAGCTACGTGCAAAAGCTCGACGAACTTTTGGAAATGCGAATACTTCGGGTATTCACCGTTTTGGGAAGGGCTTGGGGAGCAAGAGAGTGTTTCTTTCCCTGGCGCTGCTGGCGGCGGGGAAGGTGCCACGGGAAGGAGCCGGGAAGGATGGAGGGGGGCGGCCGCTCCTCTCTCGCTGGTTGCTGACTAAACAGTTCTGTCAGCTGGCAGTCGGCGCGGCCTGGGGATTTGCGATAGAGCTCCTGGAGGGTGGGGGCGGCTGCGCGGGGGGAAGGGAGAGAAGGGCTGGCCCTGCTGCAGCCACTGCTGCTCCGTCGCCCTCGTGGCAGGGAGGCCTGGGTCCCCTGGGCACGGCCACAGGGAGTTTTGCCGGTGTTGCCCCAGCGAAGGGGATGCCCCTGCATCCGTGTTTGTTTGGGCAGTGGTGCGGTGCCTTGAATAGCAGCCCCAGCCCACTGGAAGCGCGTCCTGTGTAGGAGCGTGTCCTTGTCCGACTGGTACCCGTGTCTCCCTCGCCTGCTGCGTCAGAGCCCTCTGGAGCACGTGTCTCTGCCAAAATTGCCAGGGCCGGTCGCTGGGGCACGAGGAGTGCGCTCCCATCCGGACTTGGGACTGGTTGAGGATGCTGGGGCAGAGCTGCGTTTGCCCCTTGGCCGGGCTCTGGCTGGCGCTCGCAGTGACAGTGCCAAGTGCCGAGCAGAAGCAAGGCTTGGGCAGTGCCCTGCCTGTGCTGTGCCACAGGTAGAGACTGCCCCATCTAAGCATGTCAGGAAGCAGGCAGTGAATCCTGGCTGCTGTTCAAGTTTAGTGTTTCCTTTCTCGGCCTTGAAGGCAGATGGAGCCCAGGGTAGCCCTTGCACAGAGCAGGAGGTATTTACAATGATTCTTTTAGGTCAGTAATGTTCAAATCCTATTTTTCTACTCCTCTTGTTTTGTTTTCCATAAATCATGTGCTGTAAAGTTGGAACAGCCTTGGAACAGCTGCGGCTTTTCACCCATATGCTTCCCTCCCCTCCACCCCCTATTAGGAGTAAGTGAAGGATGGGTTGTGTGTGAATCACCTCCATACATATTTCACTTCTCCTGTCCCAGCAGTGCAAGACAGAGAAGGACCCTGTCCTGACAGGCAGAAAGGGTGTGTGTCTCAATTGTTCGAGGTCAACTGAGTTAGCCGAACACAATTAAAAAAAAAAAAAGCTCTCATGATGCTCCTTAAGGTACAGCCTACCGTGTCCAAAGCCATGTTTGTGGCTGTGCAAGACCAGTTAATGTGTTAACCTGCATCTTAATGAACATTAAGGTAGGTTTTTAGTAATGTTAGTCTGACTCAACTGAGCTGCCATGGTTGTAGTCGTGAGTGAACCTGTCCGGCCCACACAGACAAGCTTGCTGGAGGCTTTAGTTTGCAGGACAGCACCAGTCAATGTTTCTGACGATCTAAAGGTGATTTGCCTTTTTTTTTTTCCTTTTTATTTTGCCAAAGCTGAGCGTGCTGTGAAAGATGAGTGAAGGCTATAGAAAAGTGTTTATATTGTGATGTGGAAATCTACAGCTCTCGCCCAAGAACTGCTTTGTTGTACCTTTGTACAGCTCTCATCACCTCAGTGCAGTTCTCACTTGGGTGTGTTGTGCCTGGCACTCCTTCACAGCACACCTGGATGCCCTTTTATGCACGAGTCAAGCAGCAGCATGGTTTTGCAGGGCCTTGCAATCCTTTGCCAAGTGGCCGTACGGACAAACTGGGCAGCTGGACTGCTGTCAGCTTGCTCTCAGCAATGTAGGTGTCTGCAAGCCGGTGTGGGAAGGCTGTAAAGCACTAAAGTGTCCGAGTGACGCCTCAGTCTCCATTCTGCTTTGAACACTCCGCTTTGTGACAGGCCACAAGAGCAAAGCACTTTGTGAGAGCGTGTTTAAATTGATAAAACTTTAATCCTTAAATATTTAGCTTTACCCCTGGTTATTGTAGGTAAAAAGGCTTCTTTGGTGCTGGGGGTTTTTTTGAGCAGAGGAAAAAGTCTCCAGGAGACAGGAAGACAGGAGACTGAGAAGTTACTGTTGAGCCAGATGTACATCATCTGTATTTTAAAGCAGGCAGATTGTCTCTCTGGAAATGGAATTGAGAGGAGAGGGGTATATAACTGTTTGAGTGCTTAGGCATACGGTCTGAAATGCTGAATAACCGCAATTCTCACTAACTTCACAAGGAACGCTTCTGGAAACGGCTCTTGATGCACTGGGTACAAAGCACTACAAGTGCTGGTAAACAGTTCTTTAAAATATTTTGGCACACTGAGAAAACTTCAGAGAGCGCTACTTGGAAGCTGAACACTTGACTTTTCGTGGATAAGATCAGTTTAAATAGGTGTGTTTTTCTTCCTTCTGTATGTATGAGAGAGGGGAACAGGAGGGCAAGTAAAAAAATCAGAGGAAAAGACCTCCTTGCTGACTGGGGAGACTTGTTTGACCTTCTGAGCCCTATGCACTTGTCTGTGGTTTGCAGCCAAAGGCTCTCACTTTGAGAGCGCCTTGCTCCTCGTGCTGAACTATTTTTTGACGCACTGAATGAATGCAATATGTTAACACTCCTGTAAGTCCCAGAATTGCTTGGCTGCCCCTTGCCCTGCCTGCCTTGCGCTGGCTGAAAAGGTACCATTGTTTGTTCTGCAAACAGTGGGTGATGGTTGTTTCCAAGGTGACTGTGGCACTGTTGCTGCCCTCTAGTACAAAAAAAAAAAAAATTGTCATTAAACACCTGAGAGCATCCCACTGTCACCAGAGACAGTGGGAGGGAGGAAGGAGCTCTCCGGGCTGGATATTAGAATACAGATGGAGAAAATGCCAGTAAGCTAAGAAGGGGCAATGCATACATTTAGTCTGTGGTTCAAAACATTCTTAATAGTGCGGGAATACAGCTGTTGAAACTGCTGATTGTTTCTAAGTCTGTGTCTCTACTGGGAAGAAGTGATGATAAATTTGAAGTCTCTGAATCATACTGATCAACTTTTAGTTGTAGTTTGAGTTTACGGTAGTAATACTCTGCTTTTTCACTTAATTGATAGGGCGTTTTGAAGACTGCTCAAGCCGAGGGTGTATGGACTTCTACTGGGAAAGCTAAAAGAAAATGCTCAACAGGTCTGCTAGACCTGTAGGTTTTCAGACTGTTTTGGAAAACAATTATTTGGGGATAAAGTATGCATCTCCCAGAAAGAGAACGCCAGTAGTTCTTTCATTGCTTTTGTGTATTCGTGAAAGGCCTGCGTTACTCAGAACAGGGACTTATTTTGAAGTGTCTAGGTGGACGGATTAGAAGAATTTCTTCAGTCTTCTCCCTGTGCTGCCTGCCCATCTACTCATGCAGCTGTTTAGCACGGGGGGATGAGTTTGAAAAGAAAAAACAAGCCAGTGCTTCTTTTTAATTGGTCATGGATGCTGCTAGCAGAACTTTGCCTCCCCCTGCATCAGGTTTAGTACAGTTCATACACAGGTTTCAGTAAACATTAACCACTTTTATCAGGGCTCGCAGCATGCTGAATGGTTAGCAAAGAGCATGTACTGAGAGAAACAGAGAAAATGAACAAGTCCAAGGTCAAAAGGATGGTAGGTTTTCCTTTATTAAAATAAGGGGTGGAGAAGGTTGACACCACTGTGGAAAAAATAGGCCTGTGTGAAAAACATGATTCTTGTCCTTAGGCTTTCATCTGGGTTGAGAGAATGTGGGGGTACTGCGAGGAGGATGTACATCTTGAATTTTTTCTTCTGCTTCAGTGAGATGACCAGAGCAATCAGCCCTCCTCGCACTCTTTCTGACTGACAGCTTGAGCTCCTCGTGACTCAGATCAATCCAGAGCAGAGTATAAGCTTTGCTATTGCTTGTTGCGTATTTGTAGGGGCCTGTTCCTACCCAGCATCCACAAAGATCCCACTGACTTCAGCAGTGCAAAGCCAAACAGAGATCACAATTTCCTCCCTTCCGTGCCTGTAATGATTCGAAGCCATTCTGGTTAGGAATGGTGGTTAAGGAGCTTTTGTTTCGCATTTTGCCTCACCTTTCTTTCTCTTGGGTGACTTGGATGTTTCTTTATTGCATTTGAGGGGTACAGTGCTGCTAATTTTTCTGCAGAATGAATTGCTGTAGTGATTAAAAACTAGTTGATCAGCTTAGCAATGAAAATGAGGTAATTTGTGGGTAAATTAATGAAATTATTTTAAGTTGCGGTCTGGAAAAAAGGCATTTTGAAAAGAGCATGTAATCTCCCCTGATGAAATTTGTTGAAGCATCTGATGCCACAGTTCAAATTGTAAGTTATTTTTAATTGTGCAAATCAGCATATCCTGTCCCTCCTAGCTCCATTCAAATAATACTTTGCAAAAGAAGCAGCAGCATTCACCTACATATTTCCTAGAAAACAGCATCACTGAAAGGTTGTACCTCATTGGAAAAACAGAGATTTAGTTAAATGATACATCAAACACAGAAGAAATCCAAACCGTGTGTGGCTGGTCTGACAGTAGTTTGAGAAACACCCTCCACTGCATGCCCCTCAAATCAGAAACGTGTGCGCTCAGTTAAAAATCTCATCTTTGTGGTGACACAGATGATTCAGTGCAGGAAACGAGAAGAATTTCGTTCAGCAGTTAAGCATTTGTGGGGCGGGGGTGTGAGGAGGTCATGGTGTTCAACAAACCCGGTTAGAAACCTTCAGGCTCCTTTCCCTACTGCATTTTATATTGATTTAAATCAGGGCTGATACTAGAGGCATCAGCACAAGAAGTAAATCCCATCCTGTTTGTTCCACCTGGATCAGATGGGAAGTAAAAGAAAGAAAGGAAGAGACTTTTTTGTTGATTTTAAATTTTACCTACAGACATTACGCATCCTACTCAAAACCATCCCTCATCACAAGAGGTGCAAGGACTCGCTCTCGCATCCTGCTGGAACTGAGCTGTGGGGTGGCTGGACTACTGCATGGAGGACAGTCACCACCAGGGCTGCAGTGGTGGCCCACATTCTTCCTTCTGCAGTGGCTGCATGGTCCCAGGGCAGGCAGAGGGAGAGCTTTAGATGCAGGCTTACAATAAGAGCTTCTTGAAAGATGCCATAGTTCATCTAAATATAAAATACGGACTGTGGTTTCAGTCTAAAATATTTGTGGGATTTCACCAAACCACTACAAACAAACAAAGTAAACAGCAGCAAAAAAGTGACACATTTCAGTCAGGATTTTTTTTTTCTTTTTCTTTTGTAAGGTGATGCGGAGACTTGTATTCTGTGATTCAGTGTTCAAAGGAAGGACATTTCTCAAATGGAGTACTTCTTTGTTCATCCCTTGTTCACAGACTTCCCGAAGAGCTTTGTATTGAAGTTTTTCAGGAGGCTGGCATGTAATTTTCTTTTCGGCTCTGTTGATGCCCTCCAACGGTTTCCCAGGTGTTTTTGCTGCCTTCTCCAACTCTAAAACAAACAAACAATTTCCTAATAAGTTGATCATGTGTTGTATTAGAAGCCTTTGTAAAGCCTATGGAGGGAACCAAATCATGTGTGCCACTTGAATTCTAGAATGCATTCACGTAGTACCAAGGGAAGCATGGGAGCATGTACGAAACATTACATGTATGTGTAGACTTTTGCCTTGCCTGGAAACTCACCAAGGAGTAAAGTCAGGCAGTTTTTAGATTGCTTTGATGCCTCTGTAAAAGCTTTTGCAGTTTTGTATTTGCTGTAGGTCTCCAGCTGATAACCGACATCAATGAAGTGGCTTTTTATACCGTTTTATTGAAATTATTTATGCAATGACAGTACAAGCTTTTTTGCAAAAGCAATCATTTGCAGTGCACAGCTGGTAAACAAAAGCATAACCATTCATTCTCTAGTGCCTCAATAGCTATGGCTCAGTTCTCACCTCTGTAGCTTGCCATGTATGCTGCCAGTGTTTATTCCTCAACTCCTGCAGACCTGCAGGTTTTGGCTGCTTGTGGCACTGAGGTGCAGGAATGGCTCTCTCTGTCTTGAAGAACCACTCATCCTGTTTTGCCTTTTTTTGCTTAGTTGGTTGGTTGGTTGGGTTTTTTTAAACCTCTGTGGAAAAATACTTTTACTGTCAGTCTGTGGAACCACAGTCCTGTTCACCTCTGGAATTGTTTCATAAAAGGCTCTCAGAAGACCATTAGGTGCACTGGGGAATTAGGAAGAATTACATGCAACCCCCTTTTTAGATACCCTTGCAAAGGCTTCAGTGCAAGAGGACTATTAATAATCTCTTAAAACACACACTCTCTTGATAATGTAATGGAGGGACTCATTTCTGTTGTCTCTCCTTCAGCTGGGCTCACCTTGGCTGTGGAAGACAGTCTCAGTTCTCCCAGACAGTCAAGATCAGTTCTTAGGGGAAAACTTTAATTGGGCGAGATGTGAGGCCTCCATGCTGCACCAGCACCAGGAGGAAATAGGGTGCATGCCCCACCACAGCCTCAGGGCAGCCAGGAGTGCTTGGGGAGAGTTACTTTTTATTTCCTATCAATGTGTAGGTGGGCCTCAATTCTTTTGGTCTCCTACAGGAACTGCCACTGACTGTCCCACTGAACTTCATTTATGGTGTATGATGTGGGGGTTTTTCGCTTTATTACTTAGCTCAGTAGAACGGAGCAGGTGACAGGTATTAATTAATAAGCCATGCTGCTTAACTGCTTAGCTCCAAAAGGATCACTTCTGCGTCGACTTGCATGGGTGTCTCGTGCATCTTAGGGACAGGTCAGATTGGCTTTCAGAGATGCAGATGCCAGGTATGTTTGGGGTGGATTGCAGCAGTGTCTGGCATTCCAGCTTTGGAAGCCAGAGCTCCCTAGGCCGAGGGCAGACTGGGCAGCAGGCTCTGATCCTGCAGCAAGACCTGGACATCCATAGACCTTTTGGGGCTTCCTAGCACAGGATGCTGACCAGATGAACTGTCCAGATGGGCTACACATGGGCCTGCAGCTGTGACTTGAGCATCCCCAGTGTGAGGTGGCATGGGGTCAGGAGGAAGGGGCTTAGTGCACACCAGAGTCACTGCTCTGGATAGCTTAAAAGCCAGGATTTTTTCTGTCTTGAAGCTCTCATGTAGGGTCTTACATTCGAAGCACTAATGATTTCCTTGTTGGGACCCAGACTCCTTAAATTTTTATTAAAGGGATTGTCTGTGGTGACATTTAGCTAGCACCAGATGTTGGCTTTTAGTTACCAGTGTGGAGGTGGCATAGCTAATAAAGGCAAGGGTAAGAAACTTGTGAGAAACTGCCTGTCACGTGCGGCTTTGTGTACTGCAGCCTGCGTCATGGCTGTTGCCTCTTCATGGGCCAGCGTTCTACAAGAAAGCTTTTTCTTTGCTTCTTTTTCTTCGCTTCTTTTTCTGCAAAGTAAAGGACTGGCCAAATGTTTTCCAACCACATGTCTTTTCAGGTGGCCTTGCTCTTTTGTTAGAGACTAGCTGACGGAGAGTGCAAAGGGAGCTCAGTGGCAGATTTGGGTTTTCTTCCCTTGTATTTTGGTATTTCTTCTGAGCATAACTTTCCTGTAGATCGTACTTCTCCCCCTCAACCTCTTTTGGCCATATCCTCCCTCAGAAAATGTCAGCAAGCGATTGTTTCCTTTGCAGAGCTGTGATCCCCTAGACAGAGGCTTTTCCAGTTTTATGAATGCACCATTTGTTGCTGAGGGCACAACTGTTCGATATAACTGGCTGCATCCCACTCTGCTTGGGCCCAGCATGCACTACAGCCAGGCTATGCATAAACCAGATTTTTGTGTTAAATGGCACCATTTTGTCCACAGCAGCAGTCTGTCTGTCTTTTGTGTGTGCCCGTGTGAGACTTGCAGTTTTCAGATGCAAAATATATAAAGAACAGCAGTTTTGCAGAAATACGTGTTACTCAGTGAGTGTACCGTGCTATTTTAAGGTTTATTTTTCTTAGGGAGTTCCTGATGAGTGGTATTTCTTCATTATTTTGTGTAGGCGGGCCAAGGCAAAAGCACATTTTAAAATATTTTCTAAAATGGATGCATGGTATAATATTATAAATGTAGTTGTTTTGTTGGGGACATACTCAATTATAACTTAACAGAAAATACATGTAGCACTTTGGAAGAGGATGTGCTCATTTATGTTTTATTGTTTGTCATCAACCCGCTGTTTATCTCCCCCAGCACCACCTTTTCTTGTTCAGTGTCACAGGGCTGGGGACTGTATAGATGTAACCACTTAAAGATGCACTGTGCTTTATATTTTTAATTATGTTCAGGAAATGTCATCTGATGTCAAACCTGACACTCCTCCTCATCACCTGCCCTGCTTACCCCCCTTCTAAGGTCAGCACAATTTACTGTTTTCAGCTGAAACACTGTGCAGGGGTGGTTGCTGTGCTGGGTTAGGATGTGTTGGGGGGAGACCAGAGGAGATGTGCATCCATCAGGCACAGCTTCCATTGTAGCTGGATTGCAGTCATTAGTATTTCTGAGTTCAGGTTTCTACAGCGCACAGACACCTGCAGTGCTTGGTTCGCAGCTAAAATAGTGCAGCAGCAGCCCTCTGCCAGACTGGGAAGTGCGTGAGTTGGGGGTTAGTTGGGTACCATGCTGGTTGAATGCTGTCGTTTCCCTCTCCATCCTGGAAAGCAGCTTTTAGAAAGTGCCATATCCGTTCTTAGTTACATGAGTGCAAGCTGTAAAGCAGGGAGGCTCCACAAGACAATGGTCCCAGCAGCTGAATCACAGCTTAGGGTTTTAGTCAACGCTGCCTACCTCATTTGTCTCAATGCCAAGAGTTTCTGCTCAGAAGCACAGTGGTCTCTTTTTCCCACCTCTCTTCTCTCATACCTGTTGAATCCCCTCCAACAAGTAAGAACGCCTCCCAAGCAAGCCCACCAGTTTAGAAATTACTCACTTGTGCTTTAGTAAAAATACTTTCCATGCTCCATCATCTTGGTGTTTAAGAAATGGGGAAAATTGGAAACACCTTTGATTTTCCCTCTTTAACAAAGGCAGCACTGAGTAGAGATGAGGATTCCCCACTTCACTCTCCCTTGGGTACCTGAACGTGTCTGGGCATCAGTCAGGTTTGCCTGAAATGTCCATAATTCGTCCACCAAAAAGAAATAATAAAATGTACAGTTATGAAGCCCTTCTGTGGAGGTTTCCACACGCACCCCTCCGCCTCACCATGTTCCTTCATATATTTACTGCCCACATAATGTTACCCACGGGATGAGAGTGGGAGGGGGAAGCTTGTTCTCTTTCATGTGACTGCAGCACAGTTAATAATTGTACCAGACTTCAGGCGCTCACGTGACCAAAGGGATTGATCGGGCTCATAATCGAACAGAAGTTTTCTCAGGTACATCTTCGTGCCTCAGCATCCCAGTAGATTCAGAGAAGGAGCCAGATCTGCTTACTCTGTGATTGTTTATTTGTTGTGAGCTGGCTAGCATATAGCACAGAGACAAAGGCCTCCCTGGCCTCAAAAGACCCCAAAGAAAAGCAGGATAGTAAATACATCTGTAACACGGTGTTCAGGTTACAGACTGCATGTGTCTCACATGCTCTTGCTTGCTTGCTCCATCTCCTGCCCCCCCCCCAAAAAAAAGGGATGGCAAAATATTTTGATAACTGCATCAACTGCTAAACTGTTGATGTGTTCTTAAAAAAAAGAGAGGGCCCTTCGCTCAAGCATATGTTTCCAACACTTTAATCTTTTATGGACTGCATACTTGCTGTGGGAGTGGAAGGGGATGTTGCAGGCTTGCTTTCAGTGTACTTGGGAATCTTTCCCACAGCATGCAAACTCCTCAGAAAACATGTGAAACAACGGCCTGCAAACCAGGAAGTTTCTGATGCCTAGCACTCATTGCTCTGAGGGATTTGCTGTGCTCTGGAGGTCATGGAATAATCTTTCTTCTTTGTTGGCTTCTCTAAGTTTATTTTACACACGACGGAGGGGTATGTGTGTGCTGCTGAGCTTTTAGGGGTCCTCATTTCTGTAGCATGTTTTTGCTCCTGGTTCTTTTGTTGCTGCACTCCCATGATTAATTATCTACTGCTCAAAATGGCTGCTGAACCACCAAGTTCTTGTCACTGGTTACCGGCTGCTTAACCCCTGTCAGAAACCACCCAGCACAGCCTGCAGTTGATGCTTTCGTTGCTTAGCAGGTTTGTTTCTGATCTTTGGGCTACTCATTAACCCTGTGAGTACTGTACACAGTGAAGACATAAATCTGCTGTGGTGATGATGGTATGTCCTGGTGCTGTGGTCATTGCTGCTGCTCTTGCACTGCGCTCTGGTTAGATTTGTGTGGTATGCAATCTTCTGGGTGTGTGTTTTGAGCTTTGGGGCTTTTTTTTGCTTTGTTTTCCCACCCTCTTACCACTTCATGTAGTTTTAAGTTTTTTTGATGAGTTGCTAATGTTGAAAAGCAGTGATGAAGGTGAGAAGTCTGGCACCTGAGGGCTGATGGTCCTGGTGAGTTGACAAGGAAGATCCAGTTCCCTCCTATAAAGAAACTCTGCATCCAGGTTTCAGTCTGTGATGAACTCAGCGTTTTGTTTTCTGGCGTCTCCTTTCCATTTACCCATGTTTGTACTGGAGTGTGATGGAGCGTGAAAGGAGTCAGAGGAGAGAAGGGGCTGCAGCTTGGCTTTGGATGCCAAAAGAAAAACAACGAACAACCTCGACCAAAAGGAGAGTTAACCGGAACATGCCACAAAACAGGTTAGGCAGGACGCAGAAGCCAGATACGAGCCTTCTTCTGTGCTTTAAGGCATCTTCAGTACACCCTCCTCCCCTCCCTTTCAGGATTTTCCCCCATCCTCCCCGTTATGAAATAGTCCTCTGCCAGCTGGGTTTGGACGCGGGGCAGGCGGATGGTTGCAGCGCTCGCTCGCCTGCTGCCAGCTGTTTCCTAAGAAAGAGAGGGTGCACTTGTCCGTGCCCATCATCCCGTGGCGGAGGCAGCGCTCGGCGCGGCATGTTCCTCTCTGTGCCTTCATCCCCTCCGCCAGCTCGCCCTGCAATCAGTCCCATCCGAAAAGTAGCAGGGGAGGAAGAGCAGCGAGGAGACAGGGAATGCTGGCGGGTGGAGCTTGGAGGGCTGATCCTCCACATAGTTAATCATTACTTGCCACATAACCTGTTCCTGTTTTCTAGAGGTTTCACTGGCACCCGCAGCCAGAAGCATATGAGGAATATGTGACAGACTGCTTTCCAAGCAGGATAGTTTGCCTTGCAGCAGGAAGCCCAGCATCTAATACAAGACATAATTTCTTCTGTACCATGTTTATGCCTAATCATTCAGTAAACATACCATATATAGTCTGGTTTGTGCTTGCTCTAACACCCTGCTGCAAGGAGAATTTGCTAGTACCACACAGATTCCTTAGCTCCTGGTAACTGCCTGACAAATAGGATGTTGCCATATGTAACATAAATATTCCACACAACTGGGTTTTTTTACACTCCTGCTCCTAGCATGTGTTTCTGACTGTGACAGTCTTAAGTCTGGCACTTAAAAACGGAGAGGATTACACGAAACAAGGTACCTTACCAAAGGATGGAGCAGGTCCCACATGTGCTTTTTTTTTTTGCAAAGTAAAGGTTCTGTGCTTCCCCTAAACAGCAGATGTTTGTGTTTATGAATCAGTATTTTGGGGATGTGTTTTTTTCTTTCTTTTTTCTCCTCTCTCCACTTTAAATGCCTGCTTCATCCTATGTGATGGATCCCAAGCTAAAGCTATGGTTGACTGAGAACTTCCTCTTTTCATTCTAGCATCTTTTGTAGAATTTTTCCCCTTCCTCTTTCTCTTGGCCTTCTTTCTGTTTACCCTATGCTAGCAGGGTACTAAGCATCGCAGAGGACGTGAAGAGCCAGCACTGTGGCTGGATTCAGCTCGTACATACGGTTTGCCTTCAGTTTTTTTGCTTGTTTGTTTTTAACATTGTGAAATTACTTCTGTAACATTCTGACTATTTCTGTGCTAGGCAGAAGTGGCCTCAGGAAAATGAGATGAAGCCTTCCTGCCTACACCAGGGTGGGGATTTTCCTTTTTGTGCCTTCTACATCTTGCCCTGTTCGTTGATGGGTGAGAAGACAGCGCAGTGGTGTAGACCCCAGATAACCCTGCACAGAGCATTCTGGCTGTCTGCTTGGTGATAGTTTTTAGTGCCTGAGTTCGGCAGCGTAGCGACTGGCAGTGCCTCCTGTACCACTGAGGTGGTTGCTTAATCAGATGCAGGTCCATACAGGTGGATTTTCCTATAGTGACTTGCTCCTTATTTAGGCAACACTTCCAGAAGGGAAGACTTTGCAGGGGGGAATGTTTGGGTGTTACATAAATGGACAGGACATGCATTTCTGGGACTCGTCTCTCATTGGCCTGGTCAGAGTGAATTATGTCTGACTGCTTGGCAGTTAATTGGACCATCCTTCCCATTTCCTAAGCTGATAAGCCCCTCACTGTCTGCCTCAATCAGGCTTCTTTGTTTGAGAAGTTACTAATGCTGCAGAAGAACAGAATAACTACTTTCCTGTAACCAAGTGAGGGGCTCTGATCGATAAATCTATGAAGATTCACCTTATTTCTTCAGCAAAATCCTTTCACGAGGCTTTCTTGTACCGTAACACCAGTAGCAGTTGACAGGTACTGGAAAAGTAGGTATAGCCGATGTATTTCATACGTACCTTGTCCCTTTCTGAAAGAGTGGTATTTGTGATTAAGTGTTCCTGTGAGCACCTTTATTCTGGCAGATCCTAGTAGCCATGCTGAGTACCACAGGGGTCTGTAGATATCTCTCTATCAGGTTTGGGTCTCAGAAATGGCTTTCTTTTACCGCAAAGCCTTCAGACTGGGACTGTCTGTCTTGATGTGTCTGGATGGTGCCTAGCTTAGAGTGGGTGTTGCCAGAAGGTGAGTAATAAATGGTGATTAATCGTCTCTGAGCTATGGATGTTTGTATGAAAAAGCACTTGGCTAAAGGCTGTGCTTCAACAAGCTCATCAAAATTAACCACACAGGAGACAGTAGTACAGCATCCCAAAGGCTTGATTCTTCTGTCTCTTGACTTGTTTTGTTTTGACTTTTGTGGGTTTACTAAATCTGATTGAGGGAGAAACATGGGTCCCTTTGTGTCCAAATATCACTAAATATCAGTCGAGTGATAGCAGTGTTACAGATTGCAAATGGGCTGAGTGATACAGAATCAGGGTGCACTAAAAGTAAACACCCTTTTGTTAGACTGCTCGATAATCTTTTTAATGCAGAGGTGTGGTTATGAACCTTACAGGTAGGCATCCTTGTGTTTGTACCATTGAGTCTGTGATACAAATGCATAGGAAAGATGTAAAGGTAACAATTCCTGTGTTAATTATATACTGAAGTTGCAAAGTAATTTTATATTACAGGAGACCATTTACTCTTTGCAGTCAAAACAGTAAATAAATACAAAACCTAAAGCCATAGTGGTTTTTAAAATAGTTCCCGTTCTGAGTTTACGTACTTACTCGAGCAGCGCATTGCGTCTGTGTGATTGTACAGTTATTTCTGAAACTTTCTGAAAAGTAGGATTCATCACAAAAATCTTCCTTCTCCCCTCCATCTTTCAGCTGTTTCTGGCAGCTTTCAGGGCCTGAAGTACACAAGGCAGGTATTGCGGGGTTTGTTCCTTGTGCAAAAATCAGAAGGACTGGGACTTCTTTTTCTTAAAAATCTTTCCAAAACAGGGTTTTGTTTTGATGTAGTCATAGAGGATGTAGTTCCAAGTTGGTGGTGTTGAGTCCCAGGATGTCTGTGGCATTGCAGGAGGGCGATAAGACATAGTCACTGTTGAGGTGGGGTGGCTCTTAGAGGTTTTCTGCCATTACCATTTGTTATGCCCAAGAAATGTAGGTACCCAGGTGAGCTGAACACAGGGCCTAGTCCTTAGGGCAGGATCTGCTGGAGGGGCTGAGGGAAGCAATCACCAGTGGTGGCCGGATCACATCCCTTCCTCTCAAGGACTTACCTGCAGTCACAAGACCCCAGGCAGGTAGCCAGAGACTTCTCCTGTTGTGACTTCTTTTATTAGCATTTTTATTGCCTGACAGCATTCAAGGTGATGGGTAGAGTATTTGCATTTTGGATTTTAAAGCTTCTGGAAGAGAGTTTGTGGTGTGTGTCCTGCCTGAACATTACCTAGGCTGGTTCCAGACCAGCCAGCAAACACTGATTCAAAGGCCTTGCTGTCTACCATGAAATCAGCGAGCCTTAGGCTTTCTGAGTGGAGGTGATGAGGAAATGAGGGGGAGGAGGTGTCTGTGTCTTACAGGAAAAAGAGTTGAAAAGGATAAACTGGAAAGCAGGCAGTTTGTTGCTGTGAGTTTCTCGAGAAGAAGGCGTCTGCACATGCAGAGGTCGCTGTGATGTGCACAGGGACACACCGGCGTGGTTTGGGGAGAGCAGCACGGGTAGGCCGCGCTGCAGTCCTGCCAGCTGGGAATGCAGAGGAAGCAGGAGGCAGCCCACCTTCCCTCAGGAAGCCATCAGGGATGCAGAAGTTTAGGGAGTGTTCAGCCTCAAAATTAGGGCGACTTGAAGGTGAGTTAGCTGCTGGGCCTGTAAATGATCTGTGTGTTCATGTGTGTATAGGACCTTAAGCACAGAAAGGTTCGGGGTGAGTCTGGAAAGGGTCCATGTTTAAGGAATGTAGTTATTCTGGCTTCCGAGGTACTTTTTTGTGTAGTCAGCATGGAAAATGATTACAAAAACAAGTATTGCAAGACACTTAATGAGATGGGAAACTGGCGGTGTTAAGGCTGTGGCTCTTGGGCTTGTGTGATTGTGAGAGAATTTCAGCTTTTTTCTGCTTCCTTTCTCCAAGCACTTTCTCAATTGTGAACAATCACAAGTGGAGTTTACCCTGTGCACCTAAAGTCAGCAACCCCAAAAATGCATTGAAAATCTCTCTTGACTTTTGGAATGAGAGTCCATGACAGCAACTGGACTCAAGGAAAAAAAGATACTTTTAATGTTTGCTGCCAACTCCACCAGTTTAAGTCTCAGACCTCATCTGCTGAGATGTCACACTGTCTGCTCTCGCCATTTTGGAGCGGGGGTGACTGGGACTGACCAGACCAGTTTTTAGGGAGCTTAGTCAGCTTCCTAATTTCCAGTGTAGTGAGACAGTCATCAGGGAGAGGAATGGAGAGAGAATGTCAGTAAGTTGCTCTGGATGAAAGAAGCTGAGATGCCAGGAGGATTTCCAATTGGAGATCACCAGGCAGCTTTATTACTGGCCCTGTTTTCTCTTGCATGTGGCTCTACTGATCTTTAACCATTTGTGCTGAAACACTGCATGTCAGGTGTTTAGCTTCAGGCCACATTTGTTTTTGAAAGAAAAATAAGTAATAATAATAAAAAAAAAAAATTCTTCAGCCATTTCTGAGAATGAAGCTGAGGGAGAAGTGACTTCAGGTTTTGAATTACTTCCATGTCCCCTTTTTTTATAGGAAATAGAAAAAAAAACCTGTGGCAAACTTTGAATTGCTAACAAGGGGGAGAAAGTCTGACCTATTCTTCAAGTTCTCAAAGCTATAATGCAGGAGCATTGAGATTTGAGAAGGGCAAAGCGAGTGGAAGATTGGAATTACAGCTATTGATTGAATAAGTTATCTGTTATCACAGCTGACAATGGCAATGGTGATTTCTCCAGTGTGGTCTGATCCTAATGTCTGTTGTAATTTGAAGGTAAAAAGGACTATGCATGATCCAGTGAAAGCCAAGCATCCTGATGTCTGTCTTGCTCCAGAGCAGAATAGGTCATTTCAGCTTTGTCAAGACTGAACTTGGTAACCTAGTCTCACATCTTGAGTGAGGAGTTTAGTGATCTTGTATATGTATCTCTGTATTTGTCCACTCTTTTGGGTGCACATCACACGTGGGGAATGCATGATTGTTTCTCTTGCACTGTGGTCTACAGGTATAGGCATAAAATACCGGGTTGAGGGATTTTTGGTATAAGATGAAAATGCTGTTCTTATGTGCTTTACTCTGTAGGCACTTCAGCTCCATGTGGAGTAAGGGTAGCTTGAAAGTTGTCTGGCAAGATTTGCACTCCTTGCCAAACACCACTGGTCTCCTAAATAAAAACAAGGACCCAGAAGTTTGTAAATACCTGTGCATGTGATGTAAACAAACTTCCTGATTCAGGGACCAGGTTCTCTTCCATAGAATGAACCTACTAGTATTAGTTCATTAGCAAGACTGAGGCCTTGATTTGTAGTGAGCCCTTAAGTGTAATTTGCAGTAGCCTATTGGCTGTATCTGACTCAGCTGCTATGAGTGCAAGAGGGAAACAGACTGAGGCTGGAGTAGTATTTACCTTCGCTTCCAGTCAGAAGTATTTAGAGCAAAAAAGAAATGTGCCACACCTCTAGGATCTCCAGTCAGCTTTCCTGCAAACCTCAGCCACAGAGGATGAAAAACTCCGGGTGCTCAGTACACAGGGCAAAGGCTGCTGCTACATTTAAAAATATGTATATGAAAATGGAACTGGAAGTTACTGCGAAGCTGCATTTGCAGGTATCATAGCAAGGAAATTTTTAGAAACCAGACCTGAAAGAATTTGCAACAGAGAGTTTCTCAGGATACTCCCTGTCCTTTCTCATTTGCTTTGCTGAAGTGTTAAAAGAACCCCTGGCTTCTGTACTTATGGCTAGCAATAAATTACTTTATGGTTTTGTTTTGATTATATACCACATAAATGTATATATTTTTTTTTTTTGCTTGATTATGGAAGGGGGGGACTGTGGAAAGAGAATTTCAATTTCTTTAACAAGACACTTGATTGAAGTTACTTATTCATGTTAAGCACCATAGAGCAATATTGAACAGCTCTGTCCTCTTCTGTTTTGAGGAACTCCTCAAAATAAAAGAAAAATCCCTTTTTTTGTTTGTTTTCCAAGAGGGGAAAAAACTGAATTTAAAAATGGTTTAAACACTTGAGTGATTCTTATTCTATTTCTTGCAAACGTCTCCCTTGCCCCTGAGCCCGACCACTCTTTCTCTCTCTACTTGCCCACAGAATTACCATGCAAATAATTTTAAAGGTGGGTTTACACGTTTGTTTTAAAAATGCTGCAGTCTCCATCTCTGGTAATCCACCAGGTGGAAGCAGATGTGTAGAATATCTGTGCATGTATTTGTATATCTGGGTTTGAGCAGATTTGGTGTTTGTAAGAGGGCAGTGTGTGTGCAAAGACAAGAGAACCCTTGGCACTGTAATACCATCAGTAAAGAAAAAATTTGCAGTTAACCACTAGTGGGGTTCATTGGTGGCTTTTGTTCATGCAGTGAGCTGGGTGACATTGCATTAGCCCATCCTTCTGATACACAGCTAGACATCAATTGCCTTGCTGCTCTGAATTACAGTAGGGAGAAGGGTATCAGGGAGGGGATGGGAAGAATAAGATAGAAAGTGGTTTCTTAGAGATGGATGCTCTTCTTGCTCTTCCTTCAAACTAACAGGTTTTGGTCTCTTAGCCTCTAGTGTGCTTTTTTGACCTACAGACTTGTTCATCACTTACTGATGTCTTCCTTGTGTCCATCTTCCCATTAACCACCTGGCATCCCAGTACCCCTCTGCTCTTGCAAAAAATGGTGCCTTAGAAGTATGGGCAATATCCCTGTGGTGGTTGGCCCTCACAGTGATTTTGCTTTGAATGCATCTTGGTCGGGAAATACGCTTAAAGTGCTAAGATTTTTATTTTCTTTGGTTGAGGGATGGGTGGGAGGGCAGGGTGAGTCCACGTGGTGTCAAACAGGAAGCTTGATGTAGCTCCAAGTGACCTCCCAAAAGCATCCCTTCAGTCTGCAAGTCTTCTAAAGGCAGTCATTTGGAAAGGGGCTGTGCTAGCCAGATACAGAGTGCCTGCTGTGTTTTGTATGACAGAAATGCTGTGGTTGTGTACTGCTGCAGGTTTTTGTTGTCCTTCTACACTTTTTGTTGTTGGTTTCTCATTTGACCCGTTGCACTAAACTTCATGTCACTGCTTGACAAAACTGGCCTCTTAATAATTTAAAGTTTACTGACAGAGCAAAGCCTGGACAGTAAAATGTGTTGAATATATATTGGATTAAATAATTTCCTTACTGACTTGTATTCTTTGAGCTTGGCTTAATTCTGAGCATGTTGTAGAAACAATCAGATTGCCTAAAAGTGGAGATATTTGCATTTTAAGTCCAGAGTTGCAGAACTGAATCCCGTACTTGTACTCTCTGCCTGTTAGGACAAAAATAAAATGGAGGAAGAGCTGAAAGAAGGCTTTTGCATCACTTGAGGCCCAGTGGGAGCTGAGGGTCAGGATCACTCTGAGAATTAATCAGTTCACTGGAGAATATGATAATACAAGGAAATGATGGTATTGCAATAAGGTTTTTGGGCTTTTTATTAGTAGCAGAAACTTGAAAAATAAAAAGAGAGTGAAAGCCTGGGAGCAGAAGTGGCCTGAAGGGGAAATGACCAAGACCAGCTCAGAAATGCAGAGAATGGTGATTCAGGAGTGCTGCTTCACTGTGTCTTTATGTGAAACTCTTGTCTTGTCTTATGAAGGGGGGTGAGAGCGATCACAGTTCTGTGCAATCTCACTTCTTCGTGCAGTTTTGAATAATATGAAACAGTTCTGGGCCTTCCCCTTTTCTTGCAGACTGAGGATTTTAAACAGGGAATGCCAGGCCTGCAGAAAAGTGACTGTAATCACAAATCTGAAAGCAGCATGTGACCTTTCTTGTCATTTCTAACAAGCCAGAACTTTGCAGAAATCTGCCCAGGCAAACTTTTGGTCCTGCTGTGCCCCAGTGCAATAATTATAATGCAGAAACAGCTGATGGGTCACGTCTCCAGGCCTGCGCAGCGTTATGACTTGCTACCTACATTCCATGTTTAGCTTTGAGTGATCAGATGGTGCAAGCAATGTGAGCTAGCAGTGCCTGAGGACATGCAGCCAGGCAACACGTTCTGTCCCTCTGCAGCTTTAGTTTCTTTTCACTGCTTCTGTCCCATCCCATCCCCTTGAGGTGATGCATTTTGCAATAAATACCGCTCTCTCCAGGAGGTCAGCTGCCCCTGTGGAAGCATGTGTGCCATTCCCACTGTGCTGTATGTTAAATCCAAGGGCCCAAGGTTTGTAAATATTGTCTCTAAAGTACCTGGGAACTCCAGGTCAGCTGCTTGCCCTACTTGCTGGTGGCTCGAGCTGTGGTTGGTACATGTGGCACATGGTGGCAAGCTGTTTCAGCATTGTTACTGATGTGACTTAATGAAGCATGAGTGGTATTGGAGGGGGTAAAGTTTGTCTTTGTGCATGGGGAAAGGGTCATTGACAAAAGTTTAGGACCAAACAAGTGAGTTGGAAATTAGGCTTAATTCAGCCATGTGCGGCAAGGGAGGTGGATATTTTCGAGTTGTGTTTGTTTTGTGCTTAGCACTGTGCAAAAGTTACACCCAGTCCTTGATGTAGGAAAAGCTGGATAGGTAAGCAGGAAAGTACTAGCTCATTGCCTAAGACTGCTCTTGTTTTCTTACTCCCCTCATCCAGGGATGCCATGGGAGAGGTGTGGTAGAGACATTTTAACTGTGGTAGTTTATTTTACTGTGAACTTATTTTCACTGGGTTAATCAGAAAACTGACCTTCAGGTAGATTTTTAAATGTTTTTATGGCAGAGATATTGCAAGTGAGCTCTGAGTTGGAGAGAGAGGAGTGAGGGGGGAGCGGGAGGAGGGAATCTGGAGATGGAGCCGATTGTGGGTTCGTTCCACTACATCTTTTCATCTTTCCCTGGTACTGCAACACCGCAGGCATAGAGTTACCGACAACATTCTTGCTCAGGTCTCTCATCCCTCACTCAAATAGAGGGTGTAATTTGACTATGTCTCAGCTCCCATGTGTGAAGGCTGTTGATGAAACTATATGTATGTGTATTTTTAAGTGCAAACAAAAAGCAAACCCAAATAGACACAAATCTCAAATCAGATCTGTTCCGTGATCTTTGATCACCATGTGGTCGTTCAAATTCTAGGACTGACATGAGGCCGGAGGGAGAACACGTGGCCAGAGCTGTGAGGTAAAGTGAGGACTGGCAGTCTGTCCTTCTGAATGACAGCCATGGCTTTCATCAGGTTAAATCAGTCTGTACGCTGCAGGCTGAGGCAAAGCAGAATGGATTAAAAACAGGTTTTCACATCTAGCCTTGAGTTTCCTGCAGTCCTACATCAGCTTGTGGGGGTGCATGTATTTCTGCATCCCAGCTGCCGTGGAGAATGAGAGAAGTCTTCTTACAGGGCAGTTCTTGCAGTCCATATTTACTGAAGTTTGCCTCATTCCAGCGGCTGTGTCCACAGCTGTCACAGATAGACTGTGAATCAGGGTTTTGGCCTCCTGGTTCTCCATCCATATCATCTGCATCTGGCTGCACACAGGTTAACAGTGAGGCCTGCTGTGCTGCTTAATAGGTGGCCTGGCACTGCCTTTGGGCTGATGCAGATCATTTCTATTGGTCAAGGTTATCTCCTCCTGACCTTGTAGCCAGAACTCAGCCTCTCGGTGGCACGGTAATTGTGAAAAGGAGGGCTTCTGGAAGAATTCCTAAAGGCTGGAATATCCTTTTTGGTGTTGTTAAAACCATGTTTCATTTTCATCACCGCTCTGAACGGGCAAGGAAAGTGCCTTAATGTTAAGTTTACAAATTCAGAGATGGTTGTGTTTAAAGATTCTTTTCTTCTAAAATGCAGGGTGGAGACTTTATAAATTTAGTATGGCAGGAGGCTGCTGTACTACAATCCACTTCTCCTACTGTACTTTCTTGGTTGCTTGCTCGCTGCACACTGGTAGCTTGCTGTATGTGATGCATGGCATCTGATTTCTTCCTCCCTGTAGCCTTTTATACCAGAATGTCTTTTACTGTGGTTGCAGTTGGTTCAGTTTACGGGACTAAATGTGTCTGCATGCTTTTGGGATGAACAGGGACTTCTGTTACCTGTATAGTCGAATCAGGCAGAGGGATTCGTTAGGAAAATGGGGAGAGAGGGAGGAGTTGAATGGGGTTTCTTTTCTTTTTTGGAGTCATCAGGCTCCTCCCGTAGCACAGAGGGAGCATAGTACATGGAACCTAAAGACCTTTAAAGTACATGCTGAAATGGATGCTGGGAAGATACAGTACAGTGCTTGGGCACAACTCCAAGGCTCCCAAGGCAAGTAATATTTAAACAAGCTGAACAGCCCCTTTCGGCAAGCAGCAGGAAATCCAGTACTGAGCTTTGTGTTGTTGCATGGTCAGCAGAAGATAAAAGCTCAGGCTATGCAGCTGGGGTTCCCTCCTATCACTGGATGGCAAACTGTTAAGAAAAGATAAAAGGACAGAAAAGGACAGGGGGTCGTCTTATTGAAAAGCATTCCTTCATATTTTAGGCCATCGAAGTACTTTGAAATACATTGAGCCTGATGTAAGTCAGGAACAGTGCCGTCGGCAGCTGTCGGGGTGTTTTGGGGCTTTTACATCAGTTGGCAGGCAAAAGATGAATTCATCCCTCTGCTTCATCAGAGATAAGGATTTAACATGGGTAGGGCTGTGATATGCATAGGTGCCTCACCATGAGCCCCACAGCAGGCCGGAGCTTCCTAGAACACTTTTTTTTTAGGACCAAGGCATGTAATGGTGGGTCTGCTGGTGACTGGGGGTCTCATTCTGAAATGTAACCAGCGTTCAGCCATATAGAACTTTGCCAGGTCTCACTTGCTGCAGCTCATCCTTGGTTAGGAACTATTTTAACAACGAGGAAGACAATTTAAATGAATGAGATAGCTAGTTCAAGTCTTCTAATCAGTATTTACTGTATTCCTCCCCTCTGTCCCTCCTCCTTTTTTCCTGCATCACAGCACTAGTGTCTTGGGAAAGAAAATGCTTCAGAGCATTTGTTACCAATTTAGCAGCAAGTACGTGCTCAAATTTGGGATTTCTGAGATCTGTGTGTGCCATATGTAGGCAAAATGTAGTACTTGCAAGTTCCAGTAGAAGGGAATAAACACAAATTTGCTGTTCTGCAGATAGTGTTTCTTTAATCTAATGAGACTTACATTTGTGCAGCCTTTTTGTTTTGGTAAGACGGTTAACCATCCTCCCTAGGGTGCCTAATTGGTTATCATGAACTAATCAGTCCCCTGGGTATATGAAGGGATGAAACACTGCCAAGATGGAGCCTGTGACTTCCCCCAGAGGTGTGATAACCCTCCCAATTACCCCACCCTTCAGGGAGCTTGCTTACAGCTATTTTAAAGACCTCGTTACTTCAGAAATTATCCATGTTTGGAGATTTTAAGAAGTTTGAAGGGGTGTAGTTACTGAGAATCTTTTGAACCTGTAAGCTCTCGTACTTTTTATGTCAAATTTGTATTGAATATTGTTTCAGGTTTAGTGTGAAAATGCTGAACGTGTTTCTGTTTATGAAAGTGCCTGCCTTCATAGCTCTCGTGCATGCCAGACCCTAACAGATAAGGACAGGGCCAGTTTCTGTCTTCAGCTGTTAGTAGATAGGGATGGCAAAATCTTCTAGCTTCAGAAACCCCATTTGAAGTTCACATGAAGAAATTAATGAAACAAATCTGGTGGTGACTCTCTTCTAATTTTTGGTAGAATGATTGTTGCACATTACCGTGTGTGAAATGAGTGGGTGATTAAGAAAAGTTTTTCACCTTACAGTAAAAAATAATTCATTTAACTAGTGGTTTTGCTTTCATTCACCTTTCAGTTTCTTGTTTTAACTCATTCATAAGACATGCTTGTCTGCTCTTCAGGTTGAGATAGCTACTCATTCCCTGAATTGTATGTCTTTATATTGAATGGTTGATTTCCATGAGGCATATAAAACTTACTACAAAACAATAATGTTTGAACTGGAAGTGGAAAACAGATCCTGCTATTTATCATCTGAGTGAAAATATGAGTTCTCGTGTTGAGGTTTCTTTGTCCTTTACTTTTGTTCTGAATGAACATAATTTTTGTGTGAAATTTGGAGGATTAAATCTGTCAGTTGGGTAGAAATAACAGTTTGTTCCTCAAAAGAGTTGTAACCTAATCAATAAATAATACCAGATTTCTTTTTTCTTTTGTGGTTCTTTTAAAATACTTAAGGTTTTCTTCACTTCTGGTTGTAGAGTATATTCTGAGTGACCTTAGCAAGATCGATGTAAATATAAATATTGTTGTAGTGTGTACTGGTTTAAAACTTTAAAGCGAGGTGATTTCGTGATTAGAAAGAAAAGAAGGTGGCTGTGTGGGCATGTATGTTTATATGCCTGAGAAAATGTAAATGTGGAAGCATTACTCCTCAAAAGAAGTGTGACTTTTGGTATCATAGGTCTGATTATGATATTTCGATGTTGTTTTGCTGTGTGTGCATATATGAAAGTGATTAGTCAAGTTTCCACTGGCAAACTCTTGCTGTCTTCCTGCAGAAACTGGGGTAGGTGCACAGGCCACTTGATCACTTTTTGTTGTTGTTGTTAATTTTTCTCTATTTGCAACTACTACTTTATGCAGAATTGAGTTGAACCTATACACAGTTCATACTGGTTTGTTTCAGGCTAATGTTTTTGTTAAGTATGTATGAATGGAATCAGCAGAAGGAAATGAATCTCCCTTTTCATATGTGAATTGTTTCAAGAATTGTCTGTATCATCTGGTCGATTGAAATGTGTGAAGCACTAGCAGTAGAATTGGTTTTTTGGAAGGAGAGGGTGGTTTTGAACTAGCAGCAGACGTTTTTGGCTGGAGGAATAGCAACTTGAAACTTCACTTGCTGAAGAAACCTGTTCACAATTTTGTCTGTTTTTTTTTTTTTTTCCCCAGCGTTCCTGAAATAAACTTCCTGCAATTCTTTGCAGTGTGCAGGTGTCCAGACTCCCCTTTACTCATGGTCGCCTGTGAAACCCGTCAGGCAACTGAAGGCTGTACCTAAAATTCTGCTGGCAGTGCAGCACACTGCAGTGGCCTTGGTATAGTTACGGTGGACACCTTGTGCAGCCACAGCTGTAGCATCCCCTCGTAGTCCGAACAACTGAGTGTTGTGGTCCAGGAGTCTACACGTGTGGAGGACTGCCTGGAATAGAAAAAGGAAAGCTGCAGAGATTGTAAGCTGCTGCTTGATCCGTGTGGCTGTTGTGCCGAGGAGCATCAAAACTTTGCTGGATGGATCCGACAGCTCGTTGCAAAGTCGAGGGTCAGTCTCGCTGGTTATTTGCAGTTATTAACCTTAGTGGATTTTAATATTTTAAAACATTTTTTTTGTTTCCTTTGTTTTTATATTTTTCTCTGTATGCCTAAGAGGATTGTAGCCTTGCAACCAGAATGCTCATGTTCAGGAAACTTAAGGCTGTTCCTACTGAAGGGCTTTGAAGATCAGCAGGCATTTCCTCCAGGGTTTACAGCATTGTTGGAGGAAACGGTCCCTGCAGAAGTCTTCAGGCCTATCCGCCCGACTTCGGTCATTTCTTACCTCACCAGCACGTGGATTATGCTGTTTGCAGACTGTCTAAGCTGTACAATGACCTCCGTGGATTCCTCATGAGCTTTTACAAGGCCAGGCCAGTGTACTTTGTAAAATCCTTTAGAAATGCCTGCTAGGCTTTTAAAGTCCCAGAGCATAGACTATACTACAAGGAACTTGGAAGGTCAGCAGCTGGATGTGGTTGTGGATGAAGGGGGATTTGTGTGTGTGTGTGTGTGTGTGTGTGTGTGTGTGTGTGTGTGTGTGCAGTTCTTGTTTTGAAAATACAGATTTTTTTCAGGTAAGATAAAGATATATCGTTCCCAAGAAGGCTTCTTGTACTCTCTGATAAAGCTGAGGGACTTCTGAATTCCCTAAGAAATTGATGAACAAGATCCCTATGCCCTTTCTTTGCATGCGTGTTGCAGTCTATGAAAATGAACAGATGCGGTTTCATTTTATCAGTGTGCTGGAAGCACCTCCCACAGGTTACTTGCACTGCGTGTACTTCAAAATAGAAAGAAAACTCATACTGAAGAGAAGTAGCTCTGCTGTTCAAAGTTTTCCAAGTGGCTTTCCTGTGCAGATCTCGACTTGGAGAGGCTTGCCAGCACTATCTATTGTTGTAATTAGTTTACCTTACTAAACCAAGAAAGAAACTTTGTATTTCAGAATTTAGAGCTCTGCAAACAAGCCCAAAGGCTATTGGCCAGCTGGTATAAGCCAGTGGGTGTGCTCACAAAGCTCTGTGGCACCTTGTTCGTCAGTGGTGGGAGAGACCTATTTTTCTGAAGGCTGGGTTTCTCCTTCACCTGGAGGAAGCAATAAACCTCAGTTTGAGTGATCTTTGGTACTCTGGCATCTGTGGCAAATACATATCTAGAAAAACCTCCAGTAAAATGAAAACAGGTAGTTTGTATCTTTTAACTCTGCTTCACAATGGCCAGGAGAATGTCAACTGATGGTTGTCTGTACTTAATATCACATGAAGATGATGTAGATGGTTTATATCTGTTCCTGGTCCTTAGGACACTGTAGGAGTTGCTTGACTTGAGATCTGCTTGTGCCTCTTAGGGTACAGAGCAGATGTTGGCTTTGGCTTGTGGGTCTGCAGAGAGTCTGCCTGGCGTGGAGATACAAGCTAGGAAGGAGCAGTACAGTTATCTTGCTCGTGAAAAAGCTCTGTAGGCCCTTGGGACAGTGCAGTTGGAGGCTGGCATTACAAGTGCCTCCTAGGGTGGATGGGAGAGTGAGGGCTGTACAGCACGCTTCTGAGTCCCTTTGCTCCAGCATATCTCTTTCTCCTCCCTATGGCATGTGCTTTCCCCTCTTAAAATTTCAAGCTTAAACTCCCTTATTTAAAAATCTATTTCAGGGGGAAGGGGGTAAGGATATGATTTGTGTTCCTGAACTTTTTAAATTATCTTGGTTGTAGATTGTTGTTGTTGTTGTTGTTTGGAGGATGTGATAGGGGGAATAGTTCCTGTGCTGACCAGAAACAGAAGACAGGAAGATAATGATGTTAACAAGGTGGGGGAGAAAAGGAGGTGTTTGTTTAGAAAAAGCCTAGTCGCTAAAGCCTGTGGGGCAGAGGAACCCTGCTGATAACACAGATGAAACAGTCTGCCTCTTTCCTAACTTTAGAGGAGTGGAGCTTTGTAATAAATGGCTGCCATGTGGCAGCTGTCTCCCAGCTTCGTGAGCCTGGCAGTAGTTAATCCTGTCAGCAAGTCATGCTCCCTGGAAAAGAGCAGTGAGAAGAGCTTCAAACTCTTGAATCATTCTATCTGAAAAATATTTGCATGTTGAATCTCTTTCTGCTTAAAATAAGTTTGGTAATTTGATGGAGGTTTCCATCTTTAAATAACATTAAAGTGCAGCTGTGTTGGCTTTTAAATAAAATGTTAGAAATGTGCTGAGATACTGCAATTCTTTTCTCACTTTAAAAAAGCCATTTTAGTTTTGGAAGGTATATGTTCCAGAGTACAAAATGTACTGTGTAGGGAAGGGACACTCTGTGTTGCTATCCCTGTGTGTTAAGAAAGTACAGGTTGAGCATTTGAGATCGGGGTTATCCTTAAAAAGCTTGAGGCTTTAAAATTAATCTTTTCACCTCAGTTTGCTTTTTGTAATTTGCTGATCATGTAATGTCTCTGTCCTTTCTTAAAAAGCTAAAAAACTAGATTTTTGACTTTAAAAAGTTGAGATTTTGCACAGTAATGTAGCACCATGAGACTTTACATGCTTGTGTTAAAATCTTGGAGGTTGACACTACCACCAGGAAATGGGTTTAAATCCCTGTTATTTCTACTTTTCTTTTCTCATTTTGCTGTGTTATCTTGTGAAGCATAGGATGTTTTGGCATGCTACCTGGTACAGTGCTCCAAGCAGAGAGTGCGCTGGCATCTCCTGCAAAGACAGTGTGGTTGGGCTGCAAAGGATGAGCTGGGAGCTCTGCAGTAAGCAAACTGATGCTCTCCCCCTTGGGCTTGCCTGTGTTTGCTGGCATATGGATGCAGTTAGAGCGGTGAAACACCATGTGGGACATAGCTACTCCAAAAGGAAAGAGTTTTTTCCTGGTCTAGCTTATCCTATTTTCAGAATGATTTTTGTAAAATTGCCTGTTCATTCAGTTCCTCTTTGAAACTCTCTTCAAATCCTCATCTTGGAGGAAGAGAATTGCAACCAGAGCACCGCACAAGAAGCAGGGCGCTAGCACAGGAGATTTTCTATGTCTTCCTCAGTGTGATTCATCCTGCCTCTCTAATTCCTGCCGAACCCGTCCTGCACACACGCGCAGCTCTGGCTATCATGTGAAGAGCAAGTGTGAGGGGGTGAAATGTTTGCTTGTTTCTCCCTCCAGAGATTTTCTTTAAACCTTCACCTCGAGTACTGGCTCTGAAGCTGCCCTTGGCTGAGCTGCTGGCCATCAGGGTGAGGGACAGAGATGGGGTTGGGGACAGGCCCTCCTTCCCTCCCTCCCTTCCTCCCTCCCCGCCTCCCTCCCCAACAGCTGCAGGCACCAATTGCCAGGGAGCAGCCCAGCCGCATGGTTTCGTGGCTTTCTTCCTCTTGTTACTAATGTGCCTCCTTGTTTCCGTGATGCTGTGCAGAGGAACAAGCAGGCGGATTGTCTCCTCTCAGGGTGGGTGCCCAGGCATCTGCACAGCCAGTTGGTATGGCACAGGAGCCCCTGTTTTTTCAGTGACACCAGGGGCTATTGATGGCAGGCTGGGGCTATGCTGTTGCTGCTGCACAGATGCTTGCTCTTGGCCCACCTTAAAAGGACAAGATATCCCGTGGTTTAGGCTGGCCATATATTGTCGGGGATGTCAGCATCTCCGTCACAGCTACCCAGCTGAGCCCGGCGTCCTGCTTCGCCTGCCCTGCGTGCCTGCAGCCTCTCCTCAGTCAGAGCCGAGGGGTGCTGTAAGTCAGAGTATTTGAAGAGGAGGTCTCTTTTCTTCTCTGTTACTCAGAAATGTTTTCCATCTGGCTCTCCCTAGTGCAATGCATCTAGCTCACCCCTTGGGCTCTTGGACAAGTTTCTCATTCTCTCAGCACAGTACTTGCTGAGGCACACAGGTGTTGGGACATTAACCTATAGCTCCCCCCACACCCCCTCCAGGGTTTTAAATTAAGTGGGTTTGTCAAGGCAAAGTGAAAATGAAAAAAAAAACGAAGCAATGAACGTACAAAGCTACATTTTGACTGTTTCCTCATTTTGCAATCCTTCATCCCCTCTCGCTTGTCTGAGATGGCAGCAGCAGCAAGAGATGAAGTTTTGTCTCCCAGGGCTGTGCTTCCCCAGGATTTCTGAGGGTATCAGCCTCAGGCAAGTGCATATCCCCTTCCTCATCTTGTTGGACATGGAGACACGCACAGTGGGGTAGTCCTTGATTCAGCTTCCCCCTCTGCTCTCTCACCTCGTCCTGGGCTCCTTCGGGGCATGTGGGCAGTGGTTTTGGGAGGCAGTGTAATGCCACCTGCCTGACCTGTCCTGCCTTTGCAAGATACTTCCATCCTGCCTCCAGGGCACACTCCCAGGGCAGTCTCTGGCTCTGCTCTGGACTCCCACCCTCTCCCACACCGTGTTCCCAGGCTGTCCCCTTGCCCCGTGGGATGTGAGCCAGCCCTGGCCCGAGGGAGAGATGCAGCAACTGGACTAGGGAAGACTGATCAGTGTGGGGAGAGGCCACGGGCTGTGTCCCAAGGAGTTCTGCCCTTCTACAGCCAGTGCCAGCCCAGGGGAGACGTGAAGGGACTTTCTCGGGTCGCCACTTCATCTAAGGCAAATAAACTGGAGTTAAAGCCAAGAAACACATCGACTTCCTGGAACTCTGCGAGCCGTCTGCACAGCTGTCCCCACTCCCCGAACACATGCAAAGCAGAGCTTATAAG
Source organism: Oreocharis arfaki (assembly GCA_013398015.1). Lineage (NCBI taxonomy): Eukaryota > Metazoa > Chordata > Aves > Passeriformes > Paramythiidae > Oreocharis > Oreocharis arfaki. The sequence continues at coordinate 47,598 of VZRR01009423.1, forward strand.
GACAGACAGTATTGCTTTTGTGTCCCTCCTCAGCCAGTGGGGAGGGCGCAGGGGAGGGGATGTGCTGGGTAAAGCCCAAGGCCTGTCTTGTTCCGTGTTCCCCCTGCGTTGTCGCGATTCCCAGTGACAGGGGGAAGCCAGGCTCCCTTCCCACTGGCCTCCTAACAACTGTGCAGCCAGGCAAGGATGAGGATGGAGGGGTGTTTGCAGTTGTCAACGTGGGAAGGAAAGGAGGGATGTCTGCTTAGAGCCACTTGTTTTACTGTCCTGTTGCCCTGACTTTATTTTGTTGCCTAAATGTGGTGTTCATGGTCCCAGGTTTGTTAAGCCATTTTCAAATATCAGTATCCTTTTTGCTTCAGCAGGCTGTTGAAGCTGCTGTTTGGTGAAAAAAGCTTCCGGGAGGGCCAAGTACTCACCAACAAGCTGATACAAAAAACAGAGATGAGGAGCAGCTCATAGATATGTCTTTGGTCAGGGGAAAGGAGTACTAAGGTATTAGAAAACTCTCAAAATTCATCAGCAGCTGCTGATCCTAAATGCAGCCATAGGTTATTGCAGTTCTTGTAATGCTGTGTGTTCTGTGTGGCACTGCCATCCCTGAAAAAGGCAGTGCTGGTCAGGAACTCAGTGCAGGCTCAGATCAGACTCTGTGAGGTGATTACCAGGTATGCTGGGCTTTCCTGTTGGGAGCCAGGGGGCCGTCAGGTTTCGCTTTTGCTCTTGGTGCCGGAGCAGCTTTTCCTGAATTTTCTTCTCTAGCCTAGCGAGGCCACAGGCTCATGCGTGAGGGCTGTTCTCACAGCTCACAGCACTTGCAAAAGGTGCAAACATGGCTTCTCTCTTCAAGTTAGCAAATGGGACACAGGGCCAAGAGGATAGGCATGAATTAATTTTGTATTAAGGCTGCCTGGTAGCTGTGTGCATTGCTGTAAACCAGTTGGACCATAAAGGTGAATTTCATCCAGGAAACCCCTGCTTTGCCTGTGTGGTGTCTCTTTGTTGTATTAGTACAACTTCCTCGTTTTCAGTGTCCTGCACCAATGTAATGCCAGCGTATAATGGTGATTCAGAGTTGTCGTTCACTAAAGGCATTAGCTAAGTTCAAGTTCTGGTCTGCTTTATGAAGAGAAGGTTGTGGTCATCTGAGCCAAAGTCCTGAGGAGCGTTACTGGTCCGTAAGTCACCAAAAAGGGATTTTCGAAAGCTACATAAAACCTAGAAGCACACATGTATCCCATCATGCTTGCAGGGATATAGAACAGGAGGAGTAAATATGTTTGAATATTTAAAATTTAGCCTAACTGTTAGATGTTATAACAATAGCATGCAAAATAGTCTGGAAATACAGAGATCATCTTGTTCTTGTTTAGTGCTTCTTCTCCTGTCCCACTCCTGCCAGAAGATCATCCCTAGCTCAGTTTTAAGGCATGTCCATAAGCATGTGCTTCGCTTGTTTATTCCGTGTCTGGGTGTATCTGTCTGTGTACAAGTTAGACATATGGGTGTTGTAGACTCAAGAGGCAAAGTATTGTATGTGCACTAACACAGGTAAAATGATTGTATCACTAATAGCTCAGAGAGTTTCTAGAAAGAGAAGAGTCTGTCTTCTTTGATGCTCAGGGAGTACTCTTCAAGAGATGTTGCTCCTTTTGGTTGTTGTTTTTGTGTTTGGTTTTGTTTTTTTCATAGAGGAAAATGTTACTTTACACGTGCAAGTTCAAAAGCTTTGGGGTAGCATTCTTAGTTTTTATTGTTGAGTGGAAGAGCTGCCACCAGATACTGCCATGCCACCGTCTTTCTTTCTGTGCTTGTCTTCCTTTTCCCATGAGCTGCTCTGTACTGGTGCTCCAGCAGTGGGGACAGTGAGTTGACACTCCCAGTGTAATTTTCTACTGCTGGGGTGTGGAGTCAGTACCAACACTTCAGTAGCAAGGGCAGAGTTGATGTTAAAAAAGGTCAGTTGGGAAAACTTTGTTCGTTTGGTTTTCCTTTGCCTTGAGGCAGTGCTTTGAATAGTGTTAACCCTTTTTTCTTCCCACACGATGCCTTTTCACCTTTTTTCCTTCCTGCCAGCTTTGATGGAAAATTATGTTCAAAAGGTAGTGCGGGTGATAGCGCGCATCTCTTTTGGGGAGGGAGTGACCATTTGTGCTTGGGAGCGTTGCCTTGTGCTCTGGGAGTAAGATCTGCTCCTCTGTGTAAAAGCTTAGTAAGAGACCAGTGCCTCAGAAGCAGTTCGGAGTGCAGTGTAGCGATTCTTAGGTACTATAATCTCAAAGGTAAAAAGTAAACTTTGTTTATTCAAATGCGATATCTCTCTTTGAAGTTCTGTTCTCGTCTAAATTTGTATACTAGCAGGTCTGGCCTTCATTTAAATGATCCTTGGGGTTTTTTCATGCCACTTGGAAAAAAAAACCAGTGGGAAAGCCTTGACTAAGCTAATAGTGTTGCTAAGATGGAAATGATGAAGAAGGCTAAGGATTCCTGTTTATACCTCATGGGAAAAAGTGGTTTGAAATGGGGGGGGGGACGGGCTGCACATTCCTAAACCTGTCATTTCTTTCCCCTGTTTCTTCTCCCCCACTGTGTTCTGGACTAAATACTACAGTATGTTTAGTGAAACCAATAAAAGTATTTGGCCAAGAGTGTTAATCTTTCCCTGGCCCAATTAGTGCATGGCTTCTACTTTAACGTTAACGTGGATTTTTTTCGGAAGGCAGAACAATGAGCAGCTTTGTGCTGTGTACCAGGTTTTCCCCCTTCTTGCCTGTATTGTGCGTTTCTTCCTATCTATTCCAAAGGGAGAGCTCATGTGCAAAGACAGTGGAGCAATCTGGAACAGAGTCTTGTACCAGCTCCCAGGGGCCAGGACGTGCTGCTCTGTGCTTGTGTAGCTGCCTCTCAGTCGCAAGTCAAGTGACTGTGACTCTGAAGACTCATCAGTTTTTCTCCTTTCTTCTTCCTTCTCCTGTGGCCTGTGTTCTCCTTTTTGCTTCATCCGTGATGCTCTTCACAGAAGGAGAAACAGCTGTAGCTGTTTAGAGTGATCTTAAAACAAACAAACAAAAAAACCCAATTAAATACACATAAGCAAAGCAGGGGGAGTAACTGTTGATGGGCTCAGCTTTAACATACAGTGGAGTCACACTTTATCCCAAAGGAGGAAATAGGTCTAGCAAGTGTCTTCCTGTACAGACTGAATGGGAAGCAACAAGGTTTCTTTCTTTTTTTTTCTTTTCTTTTTTTTTTTGGGGGGGGGGGGTTTGTTTGTTTGTTTTTGGTAAGCTCTGGTTTTACAGTGACTTTCCCATTAGCTGGTTATGTGGGGCATCAGAGGTGGACCTCTGTCAGAAGCCAGAGCTAAAGGCTCCTCAGGGCGCTCTGTGGGATGGAAGTTGCCCCAGTTTCATGTTTTCAGCAACCTCATCTATTGGAAGGAGCACGTTCCTGCAGAAGAAACAGGTCTCTTGGTGTGGCCATGCAGAGAGGGCTGCATTGTCTTGCTTGGTCCTGTATCCCCTACCATTTGTCAGCGCTCTTGCTTAGTCTCTTGCTCTCTGCTTTTCCTCCTTTTCACACAGGATGAATGTGACACTGGGGGGCTTCTTCAAAGCAGAAGATGACTTGAATGCTTGTGACCACTTCCCTGTTTCCTAGAGGCTTTGGTCTGATGCTGAATGCAACCTGAGGCTGCACTATTTCTCAGCTTATTTCCTGTTTATCCTTTTTCCTGGAGGTCTTTGTTTTCTTTTGGGGAGAGGGAGGAAGGAGGCTCTATCAGCACAACCTCCAAGCGGGGCATTTGATGTGAGCTGGGAAGGTTTACAGTCCTGAAGGCAGTATGGCACAGGGCATCTGTGCTGGTTGCTGCGTGTCTGATTCCCTGAGTTTCATAGGTGCTGTGGAAAAAAAAAATCCCAACACTTCCCCATCCTCAGTGATGCAGTTTTTAGAGGGAAAAAAAACTAAACAAAAACAACCAACCCAAAGCAAAAAAAAAAAAAAACCTAACACGAGGCTGCAAGAGAAACCTCTCAGTGTGTTCCTGCCTGAAGGCGCTCTGCCATGGGTTTTCCCACAGGAAGGAGTGATTTGGCCCAGCATTCTTATTGTTTCTATATCCTATTGCAAATAGAAAGTTAGGCTTCTGAAATTGGTGTGTGCTGCTCATGCAGTTGTCTTTGTTTCAGTGGTGCATTTTTGTTTCATGCAAGAGAGTGGAAAATACATAGGTAAATAAAAGCATGCAGCAACAGTTCAGTTGTGATCACTAGACTGCTTTCAAAATTGGAAATTTTTAATGTGCATAAAATGGTTTTAAGAACAAGATCTCTGACTACATATATTTGTTTGCCTTTGGAGGAAGGTATTTAGATTCAGAAAAGAAAAATAACCTTTGGCTCACAGAAATTATGAAAGGCTGTAATAGTATAATATGTAGTTTTCCTCTTGATAAAAAAAGCAGAGAGCAAGTTGGCAAGGTTTTCTGCAACAGTAGGTAGTGTTTTTTGTTGTGCATGTACGCCTGCCTGTGCTGCGGGCTCTCTCTGAAAAAATTTCTCATTTTCAGTGTTGCTAAAAGCAGCACTAGGAATTCTGACTGTAGTTCTCTGGGAAGCTACGAAGCTGTCTTAAAGTTACCTTGGCAAACACAGGAGTCTTCACAGTTGCACAATAGATTTTTTTTTTCCAGGATGTATCAGTGGTGACATTAATGTGCTAGGTATTGACTGAAAGAGGAATGAATATGTGTATTTTGGAAGGAATTGTGTATTTTGTTTGTTTAAGGGTTTTTTAAGGACTAATGCATTTATTTTTTGACAGAAATATCTCCAAACAGTTTAAACTGATCCTTATTTTTGCTAAGCAGATGGAACAAGCAGTTTTAGATTTAGGCCAGTCTTGAAAATAATTTGGTTTCTTATTCTATTCAAAAGTAAGTCAGCTACCACATAAGTAATTAAAATAAGATGGGGGCAGGGTGGAAAAAATAATTATGTTGCTCTTGAATGAGATGGACCTTTTAAAAAAACCCCAAAAAATAACAGTAAAGTTACAACAGTTAAAATCAAAATAAAGACAAACAAATGGCTCCCATAATTAGTGGAGAAAACATAGAAGGATGGATGCTTGGCCTCACCTTAGAGCAAAAAAATCCCTCTATCACAGGGATCACTAGTATTTTCTTAACAGAAAAGTACAAAAATAATTAGGGAAAAGCCACTTTCAGCTTTCTGTTCAGGCTAGTCTGTTTTTCTGGTTTTGAAGGTGCAGATGGAAAGCAGTGTTTGTTAGGAGGTTGATGTTTTCCTGAGCCTTACACTCCCTGGGCTTTGTCAGGTCCCAGGTTTTGTCTCTGGACTGCAGTGGCTTCCTGTGTCAGATCATCTGTGTGCTGCTCCTTAGATGGTTGGCAGCTAAATGTAGGAAGGTTGAATCCACTGCTTTGTCTGGCATAGTGTGAAATGAGGAACTGCTTGACACAAGGTGGGCCCTTTCTTTTTACCTGCCTTTTCTTGGGTGCTCTGAATTGTTGGTAGTTGGGATAACACAGATATTTATTGTTTTCAAATGCTGTTCAAACAGCATTTGAAGATGTGTTGCATGGCTGATTTGCATGTCATCCTTGGGAATGTCTTTTTTTTGGAAGGAAGAAACCCACTTAACTGTGGTTTGAAGGCAATTGTCTCAGTTCTCTTGATAAAAGGAAAACCTGTATTGAGCTTCCTGGATGTGATTTGTAAATCTGAGGTGATGAAATGTCCACAGTGTGTTAGTTTTCATAATGAAATAAACGTTTTGCTTTTAAGGTTATAAAGGTGTATTTCTCTGTTAAAAAACATATCGGTAGTTTTCCGTATTACAAATAACCTTTTCCAGAGGCTATAGCCGTGAGTGCTGTGGGCAGAGAACTCCTGTTTTCTCATGTGTTGATCATTCCCCATCGCTTCTAAAAATTATGTTTAACTGCCCTGTCATTCTCCAGAGAGAACAGGCACCCTTCCTTAAACCCCAATGATAGCATGATAAGTTTGTGGTTTCAGAAAGGGGTGTGGAGGAATTCTGTTGGTACATACAATGGTTACTTATGTCTTCAGCTCTTGTGGGAACCGTGGGCAGTGGATGTGAGGAATGTGCCAAATGGTCCCAGAAACCTCTGTAGTAATTTCAGCGTTGCTAGAAGGAAGAAGGTGGCCACCATGAATTCGTGTATTGGAGTAAATGTTAATCTTCCAGGAAGAGAAGAGGGGAGCAGTGCATGTATGAAATTGAATCACCTAAATTATCTAGGTGCAGAATATTCTTCCAACTTCTTAATTAAGTATCACTACTGTCAGTGATATGCTAGCTTGCTCTCTCTTCCTCTGTTTTTTGCTGGTCTGATACTGTGGACCAAGCTGGTAAAGGGTTTCTTTGTTTGCCCAGGTTTTGCCGCTGGCACAAGCAGCAGCATCTCCCAGCCCAGTGCCTGGGTGCTCATGAGGGTGGGCACTTGGCTGCACTGGCACTGTTTGTGTGATTCTGTTATCAGACCTGTCTGGTAGTCAGGGGAGCCCTCAAAATAAAGGGCTGTAGTCTTACTTTCCTAAAATGGCTTCCAGAAAAACTTACCCCCTTTCTCTTTTTTCCTTCTCCCTCATGTAGTGCTAGAGGGTGCTGCTGAAGAAGAGGCTGAAGAGCCAGACGCAACTATACATACTACACTAAGTGAGGAGACCAGCAGCCAAGAAGAGAGCCACAGTCAATCAGGGGAGAAAGATGAAGGTAACTGGTTCAACTAGCTCATGACTCTACAAATGAGTGCATTGATTAGGAATGTAGAAACATTTCTCACCCATCCATACACCTTATTGTGTGAAGAGTACAAGATACATTGAGCAGAAGCACTGGTGCATGCATTTCTTTTCCTATCCCTAACTTTTATCTCTCTGAAGATTAAAAAATAGGTTGAGCAGAAGCATGGGCACATAAATTCTCAACTGCCACTGCAGTCTTCCAAACGAAGATTTTCTTGGCTCACAGTAACTTGGCACCACATAACTTAGCCTCAAAAAACCACCTGTTTATAATCCTCAAACTTATGTTCCAAAGACAGTATTATGCAGAGATCAAATGTTCACAGATAAACGTGTTCCTCCTTGTTCACCCTCACATGCTCTTCTGTTATAGTGACTTTATCACAACACACATTAAGATTCTGTGCTTTCCACCAGAGATGACAGTAGACTTGCAGGGTGTTTCCTGTTTGTTAGGGAGACTTCTTGTGGGGGAAAGGAGTGTTTAATTTAAAAGCATCTTCCTTTTCAAACTCGTAAAGAGGAAAATGGAAGGCTTTACCTGTGTGTTTGACATGTCTGTACGTTGAGAAACCGGAGATGAGATTTTAGGTGTATTTTGAGTTTGGTATCTGAGATAGGAGCATCCCTGCTACTTACAGCACGGGATGGAGAAGTTTGCATTTTGACAGCTTTAGCTGTGACATTAATCATGTATGTAATACACATGCTCCATGGACTAGTATGGTTTGGTAGACCAAAATCACGTATGTGCCATCTGTGGCAGTAAAGAGGCAATAGGGAGGATACACGGGTTTTTTTTGGTTGGATTTTTGCTACTTTAGCTTATTCCATATACAGAGCTGGCTTAAACCATGCTTGAAAGAGAACCTAGTACCCTACACTGTGTTACTAATGCCTTATTGTGCAGTCCTGTTTAAAACACATGCCTGCTTGAATGATTGTGCTTGCCAGAGCGTGCATTCATCAGTACTGCTCTGCTGGTTCACGGTGATCACAAGGTACCACAAATAATACCATCTCACAGCAAGAGAGTGTAAAGTAAATCACTCTATAAGCTCCATATTAAATTAAGGTTGAAAATGAAAAAAATGTGAATGTCCTATGAGAAAAAAGTACACTTTGTCCTATGCATTTCAATATGAGAAGCTTGTCCTGTTATAAGAACTCCAGTTATTATGGCCTGTTGCCTGTGATCCATGATGATCCGGCAGAGTGTGATTTGAGTTACAGGCAGCTGAAAATACTGTGGGTTGTTTGGCTTTTTTTAAGATGGCCTAGGAACTCCTATGTGTATTTTTATTTTTAATTCCAGAGAAGCAGCTGGAAAGCTTAAACAGCTATAAGGCATCACCAAGTTCACCAAACAGTTTGGACGGAGCAGACTTGTCCTCCATTGATGCCATGATGTCGGCAGTGATGAATGTGGGGAAGATTGCCGAAAATGGCGGGAATTCTCAAAATGTCAAATCCCCCTCAAAGTCTCCTGCACCGAATCGGATTGGCAGGAGAAACCAGGTACATAAACCCAAATGCAGGGAGGGCAAAGGGGGGACAAGCAGCTGCATGGAAAGTGGTAAGATGTAATTTATGTTTCTTTGATTGTTTTGCCTTTTTCCCCCTCTTGCCTCTGCCGTTGTTCCTCTGTGTATGTTTTCTGGTATCTCTCCAGACCATAACTTAGAAAATTGGGAATCAAAGGGCTCCACTTGCTTGGATTTACACATAAAACATTTGAGCACTGGCTCCAGTGTCATGCAGTGGTTAGCTGGTCCAGCAGATGCCCCTAGCAGCAACAGAGTTACCTAAGAATTGCCATTTTGTCCTGCTGCATCCTTTCTCCAGGCTCTTGCATTCACATAATCTCATGAGGTGTGCAGCTGCCCTGCTGAAGATTCAAGTGATTTATAGTTAAAGTTCGTTCTGGAACAAAACATTCATCAGGATGCTTAGTTAATAGATGTGGTGTGAGGTGCCCTTAACTTTCTTGTTAATAAAAGTCTGAAGAGCTATTGCAGAATGGCTTGTATGAATTTTGCAGAGTAAATATATGTAGCTTTTATCAGGTTTTTTCCGTTTACCAGTTGATGGCACCAGCTGATAGCAATATTGATCTAAACAAGTGAAAGGAGAGAGTTGTATCAGTTAAGCTGTGGTTATTTATATCCGTGTTTTCCTCCTGCTGGGCCAAACTCCACCAAAGAAGGTGTTGCAGAATATCAAGAAAACCCCCAAATCCCTGTGGTCATTTGCCTTTAGAACTTGAGGTGAAGCACAGAGACTTTGTAAGTGAATCGAGATGTAACAGGGACCAAAAAGGTTGAGAGGCATGACTCATGTGATGTTCGTATAGTAGTTTATTAATAGCTTGCCGAGTAGCTGCCGAGTTGACAGACTTGTCTTGGATTTTTTAGCATGAAAGGAGTTAAAAGCCAATAACTGTAAATGGACATCCTTATATGAGGAATGGGCAGTATACAGACAGCTGTGTTTGTGGGGTCCTGTTGTGTAGCACCTGGCTCTTAAGGTTTATTTACAGTGTTCTCGCTTAGGGGCTGCCCTGGTTCCTTGATTTCATCATGTGAAGTGAGGCACCGGAGTCCAGAGTAGTCTCGAGGCAGTGCTGTTACACAGCTGTCCACTGGTACACCATGTGGTCTGGCTTCAGGGAAGTTTATTAGTGTTGGTGACCTTTATTCCACCTGGTATTTCTGTGGGCATCAAATCAAAGGAAGCTCGAGAGTAAATGTGACAGGATTAAGAGAGATTCTTACAGCATAAAAATAAACAAATACATTGAAAACATAGTAAATAGCCTATTTGTCTTTAGGCTGAAAGATTGTTAAGGCCAGAGGGGCAAATGGCTATATTACTGAGAAAACAGAAGTGAGATGTGAAATATTAAGTGGGTATCAATCTTATTAGCAGGCTCTAATACAGCAAATTTCCACTTCCAGCATAGCAGAATGAAAGCACTGGATTGTTTTAGTGTGTAGCAGTGCAGGGATCTCAGATTCTGGTCAGAATATGCTCCTTATTATAATTTCAGGGATAATAACAGCTGATTTTCTGGGTCTGACTGCTGTTTCCCATGAGTTGGCAGCGAAACATTTTGCCCTGAACCTTTGTCCCAAAGTCTATGGTTCTCTTTATAATGCTGACTCTGTCTTGGCTGCCATCTACCCATAGTCTAATAAGCATGTTCTCACATCAACCTGCATGTGTTTTAACTTCTCATTTGCTTTGCTCTTGACAAAAATAAAAGTGTGGCAGAGGTGTTTTTTGGGCTGGAGAAAAACAGACTTAATGCAACAACTCCAAAAGCATTTGCCATCAGTTGAATGCAGAGCAGTTGTGCCAGATTGACTTACTAAAGGGAGAGTAGCTGACAAATGAGCTGCTAATTTTATCTTTCAGTTCAAGAACTGTGTTTTCACCAACTTGGCTCTGGTGGGGTAGCTGAGTGCTGTGTTTTAAATTGGTGAATGGGGGTACTCTTGGTAGGGATGCTGATGTTTTTCCGTCTGGATTGGGTCAGTCAACTGATTGCTTGAGCTGTGTTATGGTATGCAGCATGTAGCCTGTCTGACTACTGGAGAAAGTTTGGGTTTTAGTTAATAATAAACCCCAGATTCAATACTAATCAGCTCTGGCTGAGCTGTAATGTGTTTCTGATCTTTGCTTCAAGGTGAACCAGTAATTACTCTGTCTTCTGTTAATTTGCTGATTTGAAGAGAAGGCAGTCTGGAAAGCAGGCTTTGAAATAATCGAGTGCATCATGTAGAACTGCAGCACTCATTTAAAGAGGAGGGGGGCAAAAAACCAGTAGTGGGTTGATAATTTCACAGAAATAGCCTGGGGATTAAACATCATCTAAACTGTCAGCACATATGCAGGGATTTTCCTCACAGCACAGTGTGTTTGTTCTCTGTCTTGAGCCAACTTTAACAGGGTGCAGTATAATTGGAGCTGAGCATTACTCCACGGTCAGGTTGCATATAGTAAAATTAAAGTTTTATAAGTAGGATGGAATGAATGTTTGCGAATTACACGTTTGTATATAAAAATGGGGGAGGGGCACTGAGAGAATGCATTTTAATTTTCTTTGACCGTTCAGACTTCATAATGGGAGCCTTTTTTGCTTTCTTTCTAATGTTTTGCAAGTGCCAGTACATTAGACCTTGGCCTGTATGTGTGGCCTACAGTGATTATCTTTGGGATGTAGAGGCCTGAAATGTAGTTGGAAAAACATGTACAAGCAAAAGAGTGGGGGGAAGTGGGAGAACCTAATCCTTTCATTTAAGAAACGAAGTCTCAACACTTGTTTACTTCAGGCAGAATGGGAAAATAGCTCTTCATCCATGTCCACAGGTCACAAAATTATTATGGCCCCGTTCTTGAAAACAAAATGTAATATAGGGACTCTGTAGAATAGTTCCCCAAATCGTGAAGGAGGGGGATACTGCTTTACTGAGACATAGAAAAGAACTTTATCTAACACCTTATCAGCATCTTGCTGTCCCTAACGTGCCAGAGAATTTGTCACAGAGGCCTGGGTTAGTCATTCTCAGTGTTCTTTGTGAATGTTTGTGTCTGACAACCTGGAAATGGTTGCTTCTGAGTTGATGATTTTTGGGATGTCGCTGGGGGAAGAGAATTGTGTGGAGAGAGGAAATGTGTAGACACACTCACACCCATCAACTTCTAGCTAAAGATCTGCTGAGAACGGGTTGTGCCTTTTGTTTATTTTCAAGCTTTTACTTATGATACCTAAGATAGCCAGCAAAGAACTTCAGTAAAAAGTGTCATTTTGGCATAAGTATTATGCTTTCCCATTGGTCACGCAGAGATGGTTTTTGTACTGTCTTGTCTCTAGAAGTGTGCATCATTCTCATGGAAAACTGAGGTTTAATTTTCAGTGCCAAATCATCTTCCTTTTAATATACAGGCGTTGGTACAGAAGCCATGCCTGGGCTTCCTGGTGAGGTTGTGAAAATGCCCTTTACATCATCCAGTAGCCATCCTTGTGGAGAAATTCAGGCAAACAGCTTTGGTTCCTGCAAGAGTGCCATTTCATCTTTGGCTGGAAGAGTGGTGGCTTTGCTCAGTGTCTCAAGGGCATACTTAAATCAGGTTGAGCTCTCTGGTTGGCTTCATTGTTTGTACTCGTGGTTTGACCATGGTTACTCGTGATTCTCACCTGGGCGGAGAATGATGGGGTTCATAATGTGTTCTTTTGGAGTCACGTACACTCCTGCATTGTCACCTCTTTCTTGCTATGATCTCATCAGATCTTGCGAGCTTCAGAAGGGTGGGGCCTGGCCAGTGTGCCTGGATGGGATGCTTCCAGCAGAAACACAGGATGCTAAAGGAAACGGTGCTGATGATTCAGTAAATGCCACTCTTCCTTCTGAGTCAGCCATGGAGCAGAACATACAGCCCCTACAGAAGGGCACCAAGATAGTGCTTTGCCATCAAGATGGGGTAGAAAATCGGAAGTTCCAACAACTTGTGCTATTAAAAATCTTTGGGAAGAATAATGATGTTTGCCCATATATTCTGATGATGTTCCAGGAATTACTTTCTGCTCAGCAAAATCCCTCCTGGCAGTTTGAGCTCTTTGCAATTGCCTTTACTTCCTGTCTTAAACTGCTACTGCTGAGTATCTGTGTGCTGTTAAAACAGCTGCTGTACTTCTATGGTAGTCAAAATGGCCCCTGTTTATAAATTCAGAAGTTTCTGAAACTTCCTTGAGGGATCTATCAGATGATAAATGTATAAATGCTAGTTGTTCTGTTAGCACTGGCCTTTTGTACTTGGGATGGATTATATTTTTCCACCCTCATCACTAACAGCTTTCTAGTCTTTTTATATTGATACTCCTTCTGATTGTTTTGTTATCTTTTGTCCACAGGAAACAAAAGAAGAAAAGTCTTCCTATACTTGTCCTCTGTGTGAAAAGATTTGCACTACACAGCACCAGCTAACTATGCACATTCGTCAGGTATGCAGAGTACCAGCTCCTGATTTCTTACTTTTATGTTGAGTGTCTGGGTTGCCACGGTGCATTTAGCAGCCGTGAAAAACAATTCCATGTTCAAGCCAATGAAATGCTTCCATTATAGTTTTATTCAATCGTTTTGCTTTTATTTTAGCCTTCCCTTGCATTTTCTTCAAAAAGCACACCCCACAAACCTATCCCCGAGGTGGGTAATTTTCCTCCCTTCCTTGCCCAGCACTCCTCCCCCCACCTAGTGGCTCAAACAAGGATGTATGTCCTGTTCTGCATAACTTAAGGTATCCTAAGGATCCGGAAAACCACTTCCATCATGAGGCATAAGTCTTGTTTTATTATCCTGTTTGAGTACAGATCTTTTTACTAGTCATGCAAATTAAGAAGCAGGAAGACACAATTTCTAAATCAACTCGGTGCAGAAGAGCCTCTCAGTCTTTCACAGGATATAGTAGTTCTGGGAGGCAGATTATTTTTTTTTTTTTAATGGATAATGCACTTTTTTGTCAGCTACAGGCCTGTTCTTGCTCCTCCTGAAATATATGCATACTTAATAAGGAGGTTTGCCCTTTCCTCTAGCAGAAGGTTCTGCTTTGGATGCTAAGGTGTGGCTGATGACTGGCTTCACTAGATACTTATTACTTCAGTTTTTCCTCCTGTATTGTAACTGTTACTTAATTATTTTTTTCTTACTCACCTGGGGTTTTTTGGGGTTCTTTTTGTATGTGAAGAAATCTTCAAGTCCCTGAATGCAAGTAAGAAAGACTGGTACATATAGCACAGTAGCTAAATGGCCATAACTTGACCTTGTAATGCATTCTTATGGCCACAGAAGTCTGCACGTGCACTCAGAGGCAGTTTAGTTCTGTTTTCTTACTATGCAGTCAGTTTAAAATTAATATATTTAAAGGGTATTTGTTTTTAAGTGTCTTTAGTGAAGTTCACTAATTCCATCCTCTTTCATAATTCCATCCTCTTTCCTTACCACTCACACAACCCCAGACCACTGCACAGTTTAAAGTATCCCAAGGTACCATTTGTCTGATGGGTCGTTGCTGAGTCCCTCTGTATCGTCTTTTGCTGCAGACCCAGCAGAAATGCTGCATTGCAGGCTGTATGAAACAGCTACTTGTGCTGGTGCATTAAGGGGTTAAAGATGAGGGGGGAGGAGGGGGGCTGGAGTTGAGGGGGAGGGCCGGGGAGGAGAGGTGTATACAGGGCACACCTTCATATAAGGTACTGTGCCAAGTGGCCCTTTAGAGCTGCTTAATTTAAGATGTTTATAGTTCTTGCTGATACTTTACTGGCACTTCAGAAGGGGCGTTCAATGAAAAAAAAATCATTGCTTTCTCCAGCATAACACTGACACTGGAGGGACAGACCATTCCTGCAGCATCTGTGGAAAATCTCTGAGCTCAGCGAGCTCCCTTGATCGCCACATGCTGGTGCACTCAGGTGAAAGGCCTTATAAATGTTCAGTATGTGGACAGTCCTTCACCACCAATGGAAACATGCACAGGTGAGTGCTGATCGTGTCCCAGGAGTTTGGAAAGGATCACAGCATAGGGGGCTGTTTTGTTTCCTTGGAGGGACTAGCAAGCTGGCTAAAGACACTTGGGCAGGGAATGTGGAGCGTCTGTGACCTACAAATACGACATAACACACTGCAGCTACTAGGATGATTAAGCAGTGGGAGGAAATCAGGATTCGGAAAAGTCTTGTAGCTTTCTGTAAGTGTTAGGTAGAGTTGTTATAGCTGGTTTTTTTTAGTAACAGTAGTAGTATGAAAAATGGATTTTTCTCAGGGGACAAAAATATATCTCCAAGCTATGTAGGAACTTCTAATTTTGTAGCGTCAGAGTCATGGATTCAAGTGGTTGTATTAGAACATCAGTGGTGGTGTTGGTGTTATGTACTTAGGTATCCAAGTGCCATCACAAAGCCTCTTTAGTATATTTATCTTGTTTTTAAATATATACATCAATATTTGTTTTTACTATGGACAACTTACTGCATTGTAGATCTGGCAAATTCTCTGTAGTCCAAATTTCCAAATGTATTTCACGTAGTTTCCTTTGTAGGGATGTAGCAATATGTACAATTGTCAGTTGAGGAAACAAAACCTTAAAGCACTGGATTCTCTTTCCCCTCTCACATCCCTTGATTCACTATTCATTTATTTGCATGGGTGGAACATCTCAGAGCTGATTAAGACCTCGTGGATTCTCACATAGCTTTAGTCCCCATATCAAACAGTTTACAACCTGCAAAGAAACTGCAAGACAAGTGATGGAAAAGAATATTGCTTACAAGCAAAAAGGCTGGAGTGATGGTTACGGACTGGTTCTGTGTGGAAGGGAAGAGGTCTTGTTTCCCTGATTATTACCAGTAATTTTCCAAGCAATGTGCTGTAGGTGGAATGAAAGGGTGATTTTGATGACAGTAGGAAAGATAACATAGTCCTGCACAGTGGGAGCAATACCTGCTTGCAGAATTACCTTTTCTGTATTATTTTGTTCGTGTTAAACACTTACGTGAAAAGAGAGGGAATGCAGTTTTGTAATTCTGTGTTTATTTAACTTATAATTGATTGGAATTGGGGAGAATTGGCAAGATAGATAAAAAATGAGAAGGGAAAAACACAAGGAGATACTGGCCTTGGGCTCTGAATAAGTCACACATCTGACTCATCTGACCAGAAGTGGTGTGAGCCACGTTTGCCAGGTTGGGTCATTACCCTGTGTGACATGCAGAAGGCAGGGCAACTGCTGAGTTGCAACTGATGCCACTGTCAGTATCCAAGGGTGACTTCCAGTGGTGGAGCTCTGGGATGGTCAGTCATTTGTGTTTGGGCGGCTTGCTGAAGGACTGCTTGTGTGGTTTATTTGGGTTTTTGCTCACTGGGCATCTCCTGTGCTCTCCTAGAAGCAGGAAAGGGAGGCTTCCCCTGAAACTTGACTCCAGGCCTATGAGAGAGTGATGTAGTCACCTTTGCTTATGCACATTTACCCGTACAGCAGTTCTAAGCATGCTTCTGTAGCAAATTTGTAGCCAGAATTGCCAGGCTCAGTGACTTGCCCAAAAAAAGTACAGATCAGAACCTTCTGATGAGAAGATAGTTTGGTTTTAATTTTTTCTCTTAACAAGATGATGCCTGAAGTTACCAGGATGGAGTGCTGTATTTACTGACTGCACTAAGAAGGACATAAGTTCATGCAAGGAAAATCTTGATACTTAGTTTTTTCCGTCTGATAGGTGCCTGTCTGTTCTGTTGAGCTCCTTCTTGTGTAGGACTGCCCTGCAGGAGCAGAAAGCTGTTCCCAAGCTTGGTATCTCTGCAACAAGTGACCCCAGACCCATGACAAGCAAAATCCTGAGCACACAGAAATAAGCTGGTTCTGCTAAAGGAGAGTTGTGGTTGGCAGACTGTGCCTTCTGGTCTTTTTCAGTGAATAACCTTTCCTTGTTGGTGTAACCAACTGTAATACTGGATCTTGTTGCTGAAGGAAAGCATGAATGTGCAAGTAGGTGGATGAGCACAAATGCAAAGTGAAATGAAATTTTTTATCTGGTGCTGTGACACACTCACAAAGAAGATGTTCATTTTGCGCACCAGTACCTCCTTCTGAAACAGGTATTTCTAGTCTAAGATGGTGTGAAGTAAATTTCTTTTTCAGGCATCTCAAACTTAGCTGTAGCATCCTGTCCAATGGACTGTCAGTGCTGTGGCTGAATGCCTCTCACATCTCATTCAAAACTGCTCCTGCTTCAGGATTCCGGAGCAAGGACCTGTTTGCCAGGTCCTGCCTCATGTGTAACTCCTGCAGGCCATGTCTGTGGTGGTGCCATGTCTGTTCTTCTGTACCAGCTAGACGATAGCCTGAGTCCATCTTTCTCTGCTTTTGTGTGCTGTTCTTTTATTGGTCTCTCTTTTTGTGCTACAGTATCTGAGTAGTGACAGATGTATGTCTAAACCAGAAAAAAAAAAAAATTCTCATGTGCTCCTGGTAGCCAGCATGGTGGTATCCCTGGACCATTACACAGCATGGAGCCAGAGAGAAGAGTTACAGGTTTAGCAGAAACTTGTGATGTGCTGGTAAAGAATAAGTGTTACTTGCAAGAGTCCTGCAGGAGCCTCCCAGGTATTACTGTGCTTACACCACATAGGCTTAGTTCACAGGAGAGGAGCGAGGGAGAAGCTGGTCTGCTGGTGTCCAAATGGGGGAAAAAATGTGTAGGCTTAAGCTATGTACATCATCGCTTCTCTTTCTCCCCCTCTGCCACATTCTGGCCCTTATTTAGCTGTCTATATTATTTTTAAATCCAGACTTTTAAAAGACCTTTTAGGGAAAAAAAGTTCAATGGAATGGTTTTGTCCAGGGAAATACTGTGCCATGGGAGTGCTGTTCCATCACAGAATGAAATTTTTGATCCATTTTTTGACCTCAAAGCAGCTACATCGTGAGACATTCAGCTGAGTAGAGGAGGGAAGGATTTTTGGGTTAGAAAATGATTACCAATGTTGTTACACTTTCAAGTGCCCACCATCTCCATCAAAAGTGGTTTTTTTCCACGTTTGCTTTACCAAGGGAGAAAAAAACTTCAGAGTTCTTACTTGATGCTCCTTTGCATTACTGTAAAGCTTCTATGCAATAGCCAAACATTTTGTGGAGTGAGAACGCTGTTTCCTGCACATCTCCTCTTTGAGTTAGTGTTGCAGTGCTGGGGTGTTGCATGTACTCTTCACTTGTGAAATCGATGCTGGCCTTCCTGACTCCCACAATACATGCAACACTTCATTTGTAAATGAGTCATAGCCTCTCACATTAAGTCCCAATTTCTTTTTGTTGTGCTCCTTGGCTCCTCGTCAACAAGTCAAGTTGAATGGGCACAGCAGACTGGGGTGGAGGGGGAAGGTTCTCTTGTGCAACACTAGTAAGAAAAAGAGGTTAAAACCTGCTTCCTTTTCTGACCAGTGTGACTCTTGGCCAGGATTTTTGACAGGGAACCTTGAGCCTGGGCTATCTCAGAAAACTCTCTTACAGGCTGCCAGGCTATTCAGGAGTAACCTGAGCCTTCTGTGGCTCACAGTCACACTTGGAGAGAACAAAGGTCTCTGGAGAGTGCTCAATGTCCAGAGCAAAAAGCTGATTTTCTCATTTTTCCTGATGTGCTGTCAGACTGTCTGCTGACGTATCAGTGCTGCTCCTACCGTTTGTGGAGGGTTGGTGCAATGTGATACAACTGGAAGATCTGTCAGTGCCTGCTGTCAGCATCAGGAATTGCTCTGGAGAAGAATACCTGGAGATGATGCTGAGTTATTTAGAGATTTCTTTTTGACCAGTACTGGAAAGAGCAAGTAATCTTGTAAATAGCAAGCCTTCTAGCATCAGGAGCTGATTAGAGATTTGGGGGCATTGTTTTTTTGAGGCTTTTTAAGAATTTGGAGGAAGGAGTTAGAGCACAGTAGTTTTGAGTTTAGCATTCCTGTAACTGGCGCTGTAATGATCAGTACATCAGAACATCTGCAATTTAGGATACGCCTTATCCTCCCCCTTCTTTGCTAGAGAGGCAGACCCTGTGGCTTTCTCTCAGTCACAGTGAATTAAAATTGAATACTCATATCTCCGTCAGGAGCATAAACTATATGGAGGGGAAGGGGGCATATAAAGAGTTTCTGTAGCTCTGTAAGAGCTGGGGATTTCCAATGTACTGTCTCCAGTCAAAAGATTGCAACTACTAAAGACTTTCCAAAGGTTTTCCATCTGTACTGTCGCAGTAACTCCCTAGGGAGTTTATCTTTGAATAATGTCAACTCTGAGGAGCCCTTTTGGGTCTAGACTCTGACACCAAATAGGTTTTAAGTCTCTTACTCCATCTCTACCACTGCCTCTCCCCAAAATGCAGACAGAGGAGTTAGGTTGCTGCTGTGGATTATAGTTGTGGTTTGTGAGCATTAGCAAGGGACCTTGAGGTAGAGAAAATAATTTTACTTGACTTACTGTGTCGCATTCAAGTAGAACGTGCATCAGGCTTCAGTGGGAAGGGCGATGCCTCCACTTGCTTCAGAAGTGTTTCCTTTGGGGGTAGGATACTTTGCCAGCAGTTCCTTTTCCATTTCTGTGACTAAGGATAATCCGTGCCTATCACTTTAAAGTCACATTTTCCTCCCTGCCAAAGACATGCTCTCCATGCAACTAGAAAATGTTAATGGGATATAAATGCCAAAAGGGAGGTGAGAAATGACCTTCCTGCCAGTTTCCAGTGGGAAGCTATTAAAGGCTCTGTGGCAAGTCTGAAAAGAGTGAAGGGATAATACATGTATTTCAGCCGCAGCTTCCCCGGTTTGGTAAATGAAGCAGCATTGTCCCTGGCTGGTTTTCTCCCGACTGTCCATATAAGTCCGGTAATGCCGACTAACTGAAGTGTTTCATATGAAACCAAGATATAGCAAGTATCTACCTTCCTTCCCTTCTTCCATTCCTTGCCCCATACGTAACAAAATTGTTCAGAATGGCTTTTTATTTACATCCTGCTTAGGTACTTGTGGGCTGTTTATGTACCATCTCAGGAGCAGGTCTCAAAGTTCGGGGATTTTTTTTTTTTTGGCACATGTGAAACACCACATGCAACAACCACATGCAGAAGTCTTTGAAACTCAGATTGGAAGATCTGGATCACAGAAGCTATGCTTTGAAGCATTCTTACAAAGGGTCCTATCAAAGAAGGTATTTCTTCTTTTAATTAAGAAGGCACTTTCATTCTTAATCTTACTTTCAGTACTAGATAGTTTTCCCAAACTTCTGATTTTAATACGCTGTGGAGAGATAAGCAGCTGTCTTTTAATCAAGGTATGGTACTATTCTGATGTTCACGTTTTTCTGCAAGAGCACTTTATGTGTGCACCTGTGTGTTGCTGAGTGAGTTTCTTGAGAAAGACAGAAAATGCACATGCTGGAGGGTAATCTGTGAATTTTGACGTTTTAACCAGCTGTCTTTGCTGGCTAATGAAGAGCGTACACATCTAGGAGGTTGTAACGCACTGCTCAGAAAATGAGTGTTGGATCCTGATAAAGGCATAGGGGTTGAGATGCGTGCACGTCAATGGTTTCCCTGCTCCCTTTAACAGGAGTTTGTGTTTCACAGGCAGGCATGCACACAGGCCACCTGTGACTCTGCAAATATCCAATAGGCAAAGTGTCCTCAAGATCTGGCTGAATCCATCCTCTCCCTGCATTCCACCTGTGAATTGCTCCTATGTTATTTATGGCATTGGCCTGCTTCCAGAACGTTGTGTGTGCTTTGTGGGGTGCAGCGCAGTAACAATGCCCCGTCTCTAAGTACAAATAGGATCTCTGCAGTCCTGCACGTGCAGGCTGGCATTTGCTTAAGATGGGAGTTTTGGAGGCAGAGCATAACCAAATGCGATGAAGGCCTTTTTTTTTCCTCAGAAGAGGAGGGGAACTGCCTTATTAAGCATGGTTTGTTTTCTGGTGGTTTGCAAGTGGAAGTTTGGTGTAGCTTTGAAAAACTGAACTTACAAGATCTTGAAGCTAAAAACAAATAGCCAGGGAGTTCGCCACTCAGAAAATGATTGGCACTTCACACATGTGAAAAGGCTGTCTCTCGTTGTCTTGCACAAAAGAAATGTCTCTTTGGTCATCTCCTAAGGAGCTTTTATTTCAATGTAGTAGTTGGTAAGCAGTGCTCTTAAATATTAAGAACCAGGCTGTACTACAGGCTTTTAAATCCATTCCTTGTATGTGGGAGAATGATTTAACCACTGTCAGCATGCTAGTGAAAGAAAAACTTCAGCAAATTCAAGTGCCTTAATTCTTCAGCAGGGATAATGAACACAAAGGACTAATTTCTGCTTCTAGTAATCGAAGACTGTAGTTGTGGGATGCAGGTGAGATGTGATAGCTGTTTCAGTTTTCTTTGCAGTTAAAAAATGTTTGTTACATTTTTTGCTAGTACATTTTGTAAATAGGGATGGAGAAACAGATGGCGGGAAGTTTTTTGCTCTCGTTCCTGTCAGCAGATAATACCCAGAATACGTGTTTGGTATTCTGCTGGGACCCCTATGTTTTGAAGAAGGTTAAATTAGAAAGAAAGAGAGAGAAAGAAATAAAGAAAGCCTTTTCAATAGCAATATGGCAGTAAGAGAAGAGTCTGTTTCTGTGTATCTTTGACTTGAATTAGAAGATTACAGTATTTTTAATTGTCCCAGGAAGAAACTTTTGTCTGTCTCACTGTTGCTGAGTAGATTTACTTCTGGAAAGACTATGTATAAACTTTTATTTAATTCACATGACTCAAAAATAGGGTGCTCAGAAAACTCCTCCACCAGTGTCTTCAGCAGTAAAAGACTCTGGATGACCTCTTGTGCCACAGAAGCTTTGTGAGCCCTCAGAGCTGAAAGGAGATGCCAGGATTTCAGATGTGTTACATGCTGCTTGTAGGCTTGGACAGTATCCCCTTCAGTTATCATTAAAGAACAGCAAAGGAAGTTAACACAAAAACATGAATGCTGAGCTCTGATTAGAATCAAGCGAAGCAAGGAAGTGCAGAGTTAAGATTTATATGCGGACCTTAATTAGCTCCATTGTTCTTGAGAACCTAAGCGTACACAATGAGGAACATTATACTTGCATCTCCAGAACTCCTCTGTACCTAAACATAAGAAACACTTCAGTGTGCTTTTCAGTCCTAGATTTTGTGTGTGTGTTGCCTTCAAGCAATAGCAAAGTCTAATCTTGTGCATTGTATGGTTGTGGATTCTTATTGTTTGGGTTTTCTGCAGGCAAGAAAGGGGGACATTCTTAATGAGTTTAGGTTTCTGGTGTGATTTGTGTCGAGGAGAAGGTGGTGTGACATGGCAGGGTAATACCACCCTCCTCACGGGCAGTAACATAAATCTCCTGTATAACAGAGCGTATTGAGCATAGCTTAGTGCTGCTTTGTTACCCATGTCACAGTTCAAATAAGCACAAGCCACTTGACAGATTAGACTCTAGTCGTAGAGCGCATGGCAGTGCAAGACCTTGATCTTTCCACATAAGTACCCTTTCAGGAATATCACCTCCTCTGAAGGTCTAGTATTCTCAGGGATGTTTCCTCCCCTTCTCACCTTGAAGAGCTGCGAAATAAATACAAGCCTTAACTTAGCAAGCACTAGAAAATCCAGGAGATCGTTGCGAGGAGTTGAGGTGCTTTAAGTCCTCTGCTATAAACCTGACATGTGATTCTTGTGGACATGTTAGCTCTCGAGGTTAACAAATAACATGTTGTTTTGTTCGCTCTTTGGTTGGCAGTTTGTTATATAGCTTCTTCTTCGGTTGGGTGATTCTGTGTTGAAAACGCTGGTGATGAGAAAGTTTGCTGAGAGAGTTTGCATGTTAAAGTAATCTTTGTTCAGCCTGTTGTGCATGCACATCAGACATACTTGCATCACTTCTCCTATGAACGTGCATTCCCTATGTTCCTCTTATCCTCTAAAAAGATTCCTGGGCCAAGTACCCACGAGAATGAGGAAAAAGTCTATCACAAACTGCATTTGTGGTTGCTGTCATTCCACCTTTAATGTATGTCTTCCAGCTTTACGTTTTTTCCCCTCAGTATCTAACCTGCTCAACCTGTTCTCATTCAGCATGCTGGAACCAGAAAACTGCAGAACATACCCCCTCTCAGGGTCAGCAGGTTTTTTCCTCTTTCTTTCCTCCTCTCTCTTAAAAATAGGCAATTCCTTAACAGTAGTAGTAGCATTTGGGGAAGCTTCTGTAGCTGTTAAAAAAAAGAAATCTAAAAAAAAGCGAGGGGAATCTTGTCATTTGGACTTAGCCATGTCCTTTCACTCAGGTTGTTGAACCATGATGCTCATATGAATGATGTACACTGCTTAGGCAAAGACACAGTCTTTAAAGTAGTAGTGCCAGTATACAACTGTTAAATAGCACACAATATGCAAATACTGCTTTCTGTTTCTTGAGGGTATCTGTAGAAATGCTGAGTTCATCTCTTAGCTGAAGTTTGTTAAACACTCTCAGTGATATTTTCGTAAATCTTTAGAGTCAGCTTTTCAGTGCTGACTCATGTGGAAAGAAATCTTGAAACAGAGAAGGTATACAACTTCTGTGTGGCTCATTTGTTATGCCATTTGTTATACCACTGAAGCCAAGACACTTCAGTGGTAGCTTTTTTGACAGTTTCAGATAGAGGGTAGAGAGATTAAGGTGACAATTGTTCATGGACTGAATGAATTCCACTTGAGGGCTGAAGTTCCCAAATTCCTGTAAAGTAGCACAGGTCATGCAGGGACTTCTGTTTCCAGCTTGACTAAATGGACATGCAACAAGATGTGAAACCTTTTCCTATTGCTTCTCTGCTCAGCAGGGGAATGCTGTGAGGAAGGAGGACCACATGTTCAGGAACAGGAGAGGAAATGGGCTGAGCATGTGAAACCCCTTTTGCTTAGGATGCCGTCCTCAGTGCTGGGAAAAGTTTGCTGTTTGTGTGTGCACAGTGATAACCTTTTACTTCCTTGCCCCTTGAGATACTTGGTGGCTGCTGATACCGGGGTAATGTGGAGACCCTGCTTTTAAGGAAGATGTGCTTTCCTTATCTTGTGCAGCTTCCTTGCGTGCGTGTGTGTGTGTTTGTGTGTGTGTGTCGGGGAGAGATACTCTGCTCCATCTTCACAGGGTCCCCAGCAGTGCTGTGGCCGTCTGTTTTTTCCTTCTTCAGCTGTGTGACGCAGCAAGTTGTTCTGTGCTGTGCCATCAGGATTGCTCAACAGTGGAGTGTGAGAGGGAACCAACAGCAAGAGGGCTTTGCCTGGTTCTGGGAAGTAGCTGGAGCTTATGTTTGCTTGGTTAAGAAAAGGGTGTGGTTCTGGAGGGCAGGCAGGACATACCTAGGGCTTCTTCAACTGTGTTTGCTCTTTAGGATAAATCTTTTCCCTGTTGTGATATACTTTCTCTAATTTTCTCTTTCCTTCTCTCTCCTTTTTCCCCTGTTACTAAAATTTAAAACTCTTTAATTGTCTTTATCATCTAATAACGTTGTTTTCTTTAAACATAAAGTTTCCTGAAAAATCAGCAGTGAAGTAACTGAATAAGGTTATATAGTGTGGTAACTAAAGGACATGCCTGAAAACCACAAATCTCCAAAAAGATTGAAGGAAACAGTTCAGAATGTCCCAGGCCAGATTTTTGGTACACTTAAAAACATATTACTTCTGCTTAATTTTATTGTTGTTAATACATTTTTCTCCAAGCTTAAGGAAGTACGGTGGCCTCAGAAGGATCTTGTTTAATAAAGGAGGATTGTGTCCCATGTAAAAGTTTCTTACAGCTTGGAAGTCTCTTTGCAGTATTTGGCATTGTTAATTTAGGTCTGCTCTGAACATAGTGCAAACTGTGTAAGCTTGGTGAAGTGGTACTGGGAAGCTCACACTGCATTTCCTCCTCTTTTGCCCTCCCTTACGCCAGGGTTGATGCAAACTTCTTTCTTCTGCTGTCCTTTGGGAAGCTTTGCTTTGGAGGCATGGTTTGAATCACTTCCCTGTCACAGCATCATCAGGCAAATATTTGTCTCCTTTTTTTTCCTTTGAGGTGTTCTGACATCGTTGCTGTTAGGGAATAGGAGTAACTTTGAGCCAAGCTGGGAATGCAGTTGTATCAATTTCAGCCTGTTTGAACTTGCTGAGTCTGTATAGCAAGTAGTTGCTTAAATGTGAATACAGCATAATTACGCAGAAGTGGTACCCCCCCTTGTTGGATTTGTAGATCATTATCTCTCCTCTCACTCATGCTTACAACTTGCCTTTATTCACAGCAAAGCAATATTTTTCTCTAGGATAAAAATATAGATTGCTCTGTGTGCATCTGTGTGTATCATATGTCCTTAGGTATCATGTGCTGGCAGCTGCATGGCACTGGCTGACTTTGCAGGCTGTCCCGGTAGCACTGAAAAGAGATTTGAGATCCGTTATTTGAATTTAATCACTGGTGGCTTTTCCAGCCTTCGAACACCCAGCCAGCCTTGGTGGATGTGAATAATGGCACTTCTGTCATCCTAATGATGCCTTCTGCTGGGAGAACCTCACTGCGCCAGGAGCCAGGCAGTGCGGCAGCCACTCTGAGCTGGGGAGGATGCTGAGGGCGTGTCTGTGTGGCACCTTGGGCACCTGGGGGGTGCCGAGGGGGCGGCTATGCCCGTGTGCCGCCACAGGCTGCAGTGTGGGGAGGCTCCCCAGGGCCGCGTTAGCCTTGGTAGACAGCGCGAACGAGCGCTGGAGACTCCATGAGGATAATGAGGCGTGCCACCATGCCAGCTGGATGGCAGTGCCTGGCTGCTGTGGGGAGTACTAGCAGGGGGATCTCCTGCTGGGCCTGCTTGCAGACACACGGCTGAAATGAGTCAGGGCATCCCAGTTTGATCCTTCCTGGGACCTGTTCGCCTCACCCTGCGCTTTCTCTCCGTGCACTGCAATGACTTTCCTACCAGCATAGCCGTAGAGACTTCTGCTGCTCAGCTTCATTTGGTTTGTCCCGTGCCAGGGTTCAGCACTGGTTACCACTGGAGTATATGGGGGTACTTGGAATTTTTTTTGAGATTGCTCTGCACTTGCAGGAGGGAGTCTCCCATATGATTGGGATTTTGGTATTTGATTGTCTCTTGACTTGCTGTGAAGTATGTGAGTGTGTCGGAGGGCTTTTGGGGCCATTTTTGGGGTTTTTTGAGGATACAAATACTAAACAAACCAAAAAGAGAAGACAAACAGAAACTTGTCCTAGTACAGATCATGTCTGATTTGCAAAACTACCTGCATCTTTTTGGTTCCTCTGATTACAACTGGCAAGGGCTGAGTGGATTGCTCTCTTAAGTGGGTGATGTTGGTAATTAACACTGGAAATACATTATCAATATAGATTCTCTACATGTTTTAACAAACAAACAACTGACTAAACTCTTTAACCCAAGGGCATAATGTTACTGCACTTTTGACTTAAGTTTCAGTCATATTCACAAGAGTCTTAAGGAGGGAGTTAGCAGCAGGGTATTGAAAGATTGTTCCTAAAAATACTGCTGCTTCACTTTCTCTTTGTTTAGGATTTACTTCCTGTACATATCAAATGACAAAGGAGCTTTGAAGAGAAGTTCCCTGTGTTTTCCTGCATTTCCAGGCACCTTGGGCTAAAGTATCATTTTTTTAAGAAGAATGAAACAAAAACAGTAACAAAGATAACGTGACATAGAAGTATCTGAAAAGAGATGTTACCAGTGTAGTTTAAAAGGCCATCTTCTCTTTCTTTGAGACATTTTTCATATCATGAGGCCTGCAGAACATCATCGTCCAAATTTCAACCTATCTCGGATGCATCCTGCACTCCTGTTTGTTCTGATACAGTGGCACTAAGTTGAAGCTTTAACCAAAGCAGACTGTTTTTTCCTAAACAGATGTTTGGTCGTGTTCTGAAGGGTAGACTTTTTTTTTTTTTAATTATTGAAAAAGGGATTTATGATTCTTTGGAGTTTGTTTACTGTTATTTGGGAGGAGCAATGTAAGTGAAAGATCTTGAGACACGAAACAGTGGAAGACAGAAAGCAATTGAATCAGCTGAATTGTACTGACCAGCTCAGTCCTTCCCAGACTAGCTTGGGAACTTGAGTAATTCTTTCTGTTGTAAGAGGAAAAACGAAGTGTATTGTAAATAAGGTGAAGGATGGAAAGCACTGATTTTTATTCTTTGTCTCTGATTTGAATGTTTGGATGTGTGGCTTCCTTGTCTTCAGATAAACATCAGATGTATGAGGATTTTCCACTTGGTTTTGATACCAAACTGCCTAGAAATCACAAGGGAGATGAGGAATAATCATGTGCAATGCAGCAGAGTATAGGGTACATCTAGTGGTAAAGTGGAGAAACTTATAATAATATGTGGGATATGAAGCCAGAACCTGAACTTGATACTGTCAGATGATCTCTCTGGACTGATAATGCCTGGATTCATTGGCCTCCCCACTGCGTTTCCACAGACGTGAGGGAGGAGGAGGGTGTTTATACATACACTAGATTCTGTGCTCAAGAATTAATCTTGATTTAGATGCTGGGACTTTCCCAACCAGGCCTCAGTGAAATTGCTTGCTGCTCCCCCTCTGGACATGCTGCTCCTTCTAATCAGACCTACCTGGCACAAACGTCTCTTGACTGAAAGCCAGCAGTGCTTGTGCTGCCATAGTTATAAGGGAGAGGCTTAACCCTGAACCCTGCTCAGGGGCTGCAAATGCACCCTTTTGTTCCATACCTTCCTTTTGCCTGGGCCTCCAAGCCAGACAGGGAAGCACATCAGGAGCCGTGGAAACTCAAGGTGCAGCTACAGTGTGCTTTTTTCTCCCCAGAATTAAGAAGCGAAGGATTCCCACGCATGCTGAGGGATGATTTCTGTCCAAGAGCCAAAGTGGTGCTGATCAGGTTATCTGCATGCAAAGCAGAAGCTCCTGGTTTTGTTCATAATTCAGTGGGACCTGGAGCCGGGAGCAGCTGCATCTTGCAGTTGCCTCCTTCAGGATGCTTTGGCTGCTCATTCTAGCCTTGAGCCAGCCAGTCAAAACCTGCCCACGTTCTGGTTTTGGCATTGAAGCTGTAGGCTGCCCTGTTTCGAGACCTCCAGAAAGCTTATACGATCAACATGCAAATCCCTTTGGCATTAAGAAAATACATCAGCCCTTTTTAGAGATGTGGTAAAGACTGGGATGTGACCGGCAGGAGCTCCATGTCGCTTCAGCAGGACACACACTCCCCCGCCCTACCCATGAGTCACCTCCCATAGACGCTGTTCCAACACCATCCACAAGAGAAAAAGGAAAAAGGCACTTGAGTTCTGCGTTTGCCTGTTACTACAGAAGTCTCTTGTTCAATGTAAAGTAGCAAAATATTCACTTGTTGCTGTTCTGGTGGAATAGTCATCCTTCTGAAATCGTGCTCTGCATTGCAGTGTGGGGCTGGAAACTTTTTCTACCCATTTGTCTTAAAAAAGAAAGGAAAAAAAAGGAAAGAAGCCAGGGGAATTCTTGTGCAGTATCATCTTAGTCATCCTGTTCATGTGACCCTGAGAGGGAAGAGGAAAGTTGTGGCAGAAGAGGGGGAAGCAGAAGGTGATTCTCAGGGGGAAGATGGAATGAAAGGCAGTCAAGCACTTGAAAAAATGTGATTTTGTTGGGAGGGCTGACTGGCACACAGTCCTAGCACAGTTGGATCTTCTTGGCTCACCTGTGAAATTCTTTGTGTGAGGGGGAGGGAAGAGATTATGAGGAGAGCTTTTTCTCGTACAGCTGTGCTGCAAAAAGCATAGAGGATAGCAAGGTATTTCCTTTTTTTTGTGCACAGCAGTTCTTAAACATTAAGAGTTTGCTTCAGAGGTGGATCAGACCACCTCTGGTCTTTTCAGTCTTGGAAAAGACTTTATTTCCTCTTTTCGTTTTGGGTTTGTTTTTTGCAAATTTTTCTGGTTCTTTCTCTGGTCTAATTTTAAGTAGAGTTCCACCACTTTCTCTGAGAGGTTAATCAAGGCTAGCTAGCCCTTAGTGCAAAGGAGTCCACCCTAATACTAGGTTCAAGTTTTTATCTCCTTCCTGTCATCCTGTGTATCATGGTTGGATTTTAGTGTTCCACCTTCAGCACTGTCCCAAGTGTATGTGTATTTGCATGCATGCTGGGGAGACTAATAACCATTATATGAGGTGCAGATTTCAGGGCTGCTCTGTACCTTCCTGAGGTTGTCTGCTATACTTGGGTTGCTCTGTAGAATGGCTCAGAGCCACAATTCATTGATTTAATTTAGAAAAAAAAAAGCCAAGTTTCATCTGCTGTGATTTTGGCTGTCTTCTGAGCTGCAATAGTGGTCACTTTAGAGCTGCTGGCACATGTTACTGTAACTTGCATCTGCAGTTGAATATGAGCATTTCTGTGCATGTCCTTATTTTGCCCTTCTTTTTTTTGAACTGCATTCTCACTTAAAGTGTTGAGTGTTTATCTTTATTTTTTGGAACTGATGGATGTCATATAATTTTTCTTTATCACTGTAAGATGCTGAAAGCCAGCCTGACTTATGAGTCTGTCTTTCGCATTCTAAGTATGCCAGTGTTGTCAGGTCAAAATATGTTGTTATAGTCACAATGGGAAAATAACTTCTAAACACAGCTTTGTTCCTGTTCTTGTATCTTGGCAGGCTAAACAGTGAGGTTGAACATTTTCAGTGTTACATGTAAGATCTAATCAAGGCAAACTTTTCTAAAGGAGTAAGGCAACAAAACTACTTCCACCCCCTTAATTATGGTTAGGAACTTTTTAAGTAGAAGAAGCCTCAGTGAAGGGAGTGTTTAAAAGAAAGGTTGTGGATGTGGATGTGACTTGGCATCTGCTGAAGTTCAGCCCATGTTGGGTGATAAATGTTGTCTCGAGGCAGAATGACATCCATGTTGCAAAGTAAAAGAGAGAGATGAAGATTGTGTCTATCCTTTGTACTTCTTGGCTCTATCTTCCCGCTTATCTTGGGCTGTAGCTCTAGTAATCTTTTTCCTCTCCACCCTTAACTTGATGCAGTGAAACTTGCTTAACCTGCCAAAGGAACAACCTGCTGGCTGTAATGTGGGCAGGTTGCAACTCTCCTTGAGAACTCTGGAACCTGCTGCTTTGATTTCAGAATTTTCCTTTTTTACCTTAATGGTCACATGAATAGAGCTATCACAGCGGCCATGATGTTTGACCTACACAGTAAAAGTCAAAGGTGCAGCCAGGGTGTCTTCCTGTTTATAGCTCAATAGCTGAGGCTGCTTCCTTTCAAATACGCAAAACTAAAACACGAAGGAATCACCACATTCCTTGCTGTGGTACAGATTCTGCTCTGGCTGTTAGGGCATGGCAGAAGCACACACGTTGCAGGAAGGAGAACTGCAAGCAGTTGGGGCAGCCACTGACTGACACCAGACATAGCAAAGCCCCCGTGACTGTGGTGCTGCACCCATGTTAGCAAGCCCTGCCTTACTGGCATACGTCACATTGCAAACACAGCTGAACTGCTTTTGGGACTTGCAGGAACCAGTGCGTTTGCATGCATTAGGTCATGCCAGGCAGAGGTGCTAGGTTGGGCTGGCATTAACCTGGAGGTCCCAAGGGTTTTTCCTGTTGGTATGCCGTGGATGTCCCATCACACCCCTCAAGTAGGAGCCAGCTCCATCAAAACAAGCGGAGTTCAGCAGGTGGACAAGCAGCAGGAGGAAAGAACTTAGCCCTAAGGAAGCTATTTTGCATAGGTAGCTGCTAAACAGGAGTTGTGCATACTTGTTAATGGTTGAAGAGAGACTTAAAAAAGAAAATGGGAAGAAAAAATCCCACGCCCAGTGCATATCACGTTTTTTGTTGTTTGTTTGTTTTCTGGATGAATGTGGTTTATCTTGACTGATTTTGCTCTCTAGCTATCTGAAAAGTAACTGGCCAAGCAGAGTTAGCTGAGCATCAGCTGAGCTGCCAGAGGGTTAAGCAGTCAGGCCATGTGTGGGTTCCTGGGGTGCAGAGACAAACAGGCACAGCAAAACCCTCTGTGCTTACTTTCAGGAGATCATTGAAACTGAAAAGCAGTCTTTACTGAAAAGAAATAGTAAAAACATAGACCAGTAATCCACCTTCCAGGTTTTGCTTTGCCTGCGCAGTTGAATATTTTGATTTTTGTTCCCAGATGCTTTCTGAATTTTATCTTCTATCATTGTGGACAGAAACCCCTTGAACAAATAACTGGTTTCTTCTCCCTTATTCTTGTGTGAATACAGACAACTGTAGCTTATGCTGTTGTTTTATCATCCATGAAAGAAGCTCGAGCTAGCACAAGTTGGATCAGTGCCACAGGGAAAAAAAAAAAACAAGATTAAAGAAAATGAAGCAGTAGAGTATCTACAGATTCCCTCCTGCAGGTTTTGTGAGACCAGGTAGCACTGGATTCTTGAGGGTAAATAAGTTGCTTTGGTGCCTGTGGTGCCAGAGCTACCAGAGGGCCAAGGCGGGGGAGTGCACAGCACTCTGTATGCTGTGTCAGCACTGCAGCTTTTCTCTGGGTTCTGTCAAACCTGGAGAGAGCCAAACGCTCAGAGCTTCAGCATTCCTTCTCCTCCCAGCTAGGTGATCTGTAGGGAAAGAGGTTAGACAATTTCAGCAACATTTCTATGATTCTGTGTCCAGCCTGCTGGGCACATCTGCACATAGATGTGACTCACAGGTATCACCAGTGTCCATCAATCATTTGTGTGACCAGCGAGAGTTACTGTGAATCTGGGGAAAATGGCAGGTTTTTTCCTCATGTGGACCTGATCCTCCAAGCAGCCCCAGCCTTGACAGATGCTGAAAGCAGGCAGTAGCTCTACAGCCATTTTAATCTTGCACAGGTTCTGGTACCTGTGGTGCTTTTAGCTTGAGGCTGTTCCTGCACGACACCTCAACCTGTAGTTTGAGACAGGAAACATTAAAAAAAATCATTGTGCGATGAGACAGTCTTCCTGGCAGCTCCAGTGGGGTCTGCTGTGGGTCAGTTTGGTCCAGTGTGTTATCTCAAAGCATCATGCCCTTGGCATCCAAAACTAAAAGAGATTTTATGTCGTAACACCCAAGCAGTTATAAGGACATGCAAGACTCGTCTGGGTTACAACATTGGCTCATGTTAGAACATGATAGCATGCAGTCATGTTAAGTGGCACTGTCCTGAGCTTAGTTGTGGATGTGACTTCTGAAAGATATGCCCAAGTGCCATTAACATTGTCTCCATCGTGTTTCTTTGAAGTCAGTTGTGTGGACAAATGGCAACTCCCTCCTGCACTCCCATTTCTAGCTGTTAGAAGCAAAAAATTTCCATCGTATCTAGGAGCATACATTTGGTTGTTTTTTTTTTCAATAGCACTGTAAATTTGAAGTGAGGTTAAAGGCCCTACCTTTAAGAAAAAAAAGAAAATTTAAATTCGAGCTTTGAGTTCTCAGAAGAAGAAGCATGGCAGCAATACCTTCTATCTAAATGAAGGGAACTAGATGACAGTGTCTTCCTTTGGTTGCAAATACAGAGAACCAAGAGGCAGGTGGGTCAGGTATACAGATATTCATGAGATTGCTTCCTGAGTAATTCTGTCCTTCTCCCTTTTCCTGTGTCTTTGTGACAAGAAATAGTTGTTTTCCTGGGAAAGCAGGTTTGTGAACATGCCTTGGCAGTACTGAGTTTTGCAAGTCATACCTAGTGCAGTGTAACAGTGTGACCAGATAATCCTGACTTGAAAGCTGCACTTGAAATTCAGTATTGGGGTGCACCGTTGTGTTAAGGATGAGAAGGAAACAAATGTATCTAGAAATGTTGCTCTGATGTTGTCATATACAGATCTATTTGAGGTACAGTCTCAAACTCTAGACAGAGAGCCAGTTGAAGATGGGGTGCTTTTTTTGCAGTGAGAGAAGTGGATGCTAAGCTGCAGGCTTTCACTTACTAGACTGCCACAAGACAGGGAGGCTGAATATGTGGATTGCTGAGCAGCTTTAGGCAGAACCAGGACCTTGTGGCTGATGGGGAATGGGCATGGCACCCATGGAAATAGATGGTAGCAGGACAAGTGTCGTGGTGTGGGCTGGGACACGGGAGAAAGCTTGTTCCCTGCTGCAGCCCCTCACAGGCCAGGAACTGCAAAGGGCCTGTTCTGGATCATGCCCCAGCTGTTTTTCAGAAGTTCAGGCCGGTTTATGGGATCTCTGATGGTATCCTTTAAAGGCAAACCTTAGAAGTGGTATTGGCATTAAAATTTACATGGACTTCCCTCCCCGGATTTGCCCCCTGACAGTGTCTTCTTCCCCCTCCTGCTCAGGCACATGAAGATTCATGAGAAGGATCCAAACAGCACAGCGAGCACCACTCCCCCCTCACCGCTGAAGCGCAGGCGATTGTCTTCGAAACGGAAGTTCAGTCACGATGCTGAGCTGGACAGAGAGGAGAGGACACCTGCAAAAAAGGTTCTTTATGGGGCATGGAGCAAAAGATGTTCCTGGTTACCTCCTAAATTTCAGCTGTTGAGTTTGTGCGGTCAGCACAGACTAGTTACAGCTCTGTATATGAGCCATGCTTGTCCCATGTAGCCAACACAGTTGTCTTGAGATGGAAAATGAATTTCTAATTTCAGAGATTGAAATAATTCAATTTTTAAAATTCTTCACTGTTTGAATTTTTGGATTTGCTTATGATTTATAAATAATTATTGTTGGATGGCAAGAGGATGAACTATTCCTTTGCTGCTGCAGCTTTTCACCTAGCTTTTTTTTCCTTCCCATTTATTTTGTAGTATTCTTGGAGGATGGTGGTTTAAACTTTTAAAGAAACAATGTTTACTTTGAAAGCAGCAGCAGCTAAAGTCTGCTTTTGTCTTGATTTGGAGGAAAAAAAAAATCTACAGTACATTTCTCTTTCACAGTAGCATAATCCTGCATTATTGGAGTTGCAAGAGCGACCAGACAATATTTATTTGAAAGCTAAACGTTTTCTTTAGGGTTTTGTTTATTAAATATTTTAACACATCTCAGTGATTTGCACAAAATGTATGTTGTCTGCCAAACTTAACTTGACTCTTTCCACTTGCTATCTCTAAATGGCAAGCTAGTAGCAGTTCCATTTAGCACACTATCCCTCGCTCTGTGCATGCTTTTCTCCCTGTAATCAGAAGAGAAGTATAGAAAACATGCAGAAGTTCATTGCTTCTCCCTGAACCACTTGACTTAGCAGTTGGCAGTATCTCAGTGGCATAAATAATTTAGGCTGGCAGCTGCCCTGGCTTTCTGAAGGGGGAGGAATGCTAGTTCAGTGGTATATAAACACATGGGTTTATAAGTTGTTCAAATCACAGTTCCTCATTAGAACTGATATATCTGTAACTCAGCTGCACACCTTATCTCCTACTGAGCCTCATTTTCTGTCATGCATGTTCTTACACATGTGCAGAGGCTCTGTCACTTACCCGCTCTCCTGAGGAATGAGTCATTAGTGTTGGCTTGCAGCAAGGTTACAGATGAAGCGTGCAACTTTTTTTTAAGAGAAAGACTTCAAATAGATTGCAAGTTTGATTTGTTGCTTTCAAGTTGGTCTAGTGAGGTTTTTTCTCCCTTTTTCTGAAGGTTGTCGAGGATGGCCACTCCGGTGAAGGGGATAAGAAGGCTGACGATGAAGTTTATCATTGTCCAGTGTGTTTCAAAGACTTTTTCTGCAAGTATGGGCTGGAGTCCCACATGGAGACACATCCAGATAATTCGTTGAGGTAAGAGATAGTACCCAGAGTGTCCCCGCTCACCAGATGGCCTGAAGAAGCCTGCTGGGGAGGGGCAGGAGCCCCTCAGCCTCCTGCACTGTTAACTGCCCCCTTTTGTGTTTTTTGAGCAGGTTTTTAAATGTTTTCCCTCATCTTGTGTCACCAGGGTGCTGTAGGGTTTAATTCTATTACTTTTTGCAAATACAGAAAATCTTGCCCGTTAATAGCTGGAAATGTTTTTAGAAAAAATTAAAGCCCCTCTTCCTCTCCTTGAAACCCATCACTGTTACATAAAACTGTAAAACGCCAACATTGCGAAATTTTTACAAGTTGAACTGAAGATGCTTAAGACTTGATAAAAAAACTTGATAAAAGTATTCAGGTATCATGAGATTATTCTGTTTGTGGAGAAGAAAGCAGCTTGATAGAAAGGGTTTTTCAGTCGTTGGAGTGAGTGAAGGTAGATGAGTTTCTGGTTTCAGAGTTTCAGTAAAATGTTTTATGCTTTTCTGCCTTTTGAGGTTAGGGAATGATGTGGATTTTGGCTTAAATGAGCTTTTCTTAACAAGGAAAAATTATTTATTAATTGTTTGGGAAGGTGCTTGAATGTTGTGTTTTGATTCTAGTAATTGCCTCTGGGACTCTTGAAACTTTTTTATTTCCTGTTTTTTACCATGGAAAAATGTAGAGCCAGATACATGAAGATATAAAAGAAATATTTTAAATCTAGTTGAAACATGTAGAAAAGCCGCTACTTTAGGAAAGAAGATTGTCCATTTGCAGAAGCTTGCCAATGTTTTAAACTTATTTTGGGACATTGGACTCTAATGATAGTTTTGGAAGGGTGAAGAATTCAGAATCTTGAAGTGTCAACACTATCTACTGGATACAGTTTCTTAATAGAATGGCATGGAGCAGAGGCATCCCAATCTGTTAAATGGGATTAATTCTATTAATTTTTCCCCTTTTAAATTTTTGTTTAGAAAACCTTGGTAAAGACATGTAAAATACTTTTTAAATGCGTTGTTAATGTTGCAGTTACTGACAAAAGGAGATGAAAGCTTGGTCCATTCAATAGTAGTTAATTAAACGTACTTTGCTGTTTCTCAAGTAAATGAGGTAAATTTTCATTACAGATCAAAGCTGAAACAGTTGTTCTCCAATAAGAGCTCTGTAACCCTCACAAAATGGAGTCTGGGACAATTTTGCCTTACACTTCATGCTTTAGAGAAAGTGGCTGGCATTAGGTTTCTCCTGGCATTACCCTCATTTTGAAGCTTCTCTGAAAATATGACCTCTTTGCAAAGTTGTTTTCCACAGACCTGAGTGGAGACGTGGTTTTTCTTGCTTTGAATGACGGATATAAGATAATGGAATAGATATCCTTCTAGCTTGGCAGCTCTGCCAAGTCTGCTGTGGCAAGGCAGCAAGACACAGTGGCTGTGCAAACATGCTGTTCCTCTTAATGCAGCTTTTCCTCTGGTATTAGACTTGCTTTTGGGTAATATTCTCCTGAAATGGATTTTGCTATCCTTGATTCTGTTGAGCAGCCAAGACTAGAATGTGTCCCTAAATCAAAGTCACAAAGTCACGAAGTCAAGCTTATGGGTATGATTTAAGAGTTATACTGGTATGCTTGTCTTTATAGAATTGTCTAGATGATAGTAAGGAGTTTTTGTCAAGTGTTTGCTTCAGCAATTTTAAGACATGTCAGTGAAGACAGGACAAGGAAGATGTGGTCCTCCCTGGACAGCTAATATATTAAGGTGCAACTTACCCTGCCCATCTGGTTTAAAACACGCCTTTTGTCCCAGTCTAGACACGTCAAATGACGGTGTCTGCCTGGCCCAACCTAACAGAAAATCCTCTAGTAAGCAGAGCAGTTTGGACTGCTGTTAAGGTGACTCTTTCATCCCAAACGAAATGGGTTAAAATCCTTGGCCAGCAGGGATTGTAATCCCCTGGTTCCCAGGGTTCTGCAAGACTGTTTGTAGGATTCAACAAGATACAGAGAATGTAGCATGCCATTCTCAGTCCTGAGTTCAAGTGATTGAAGTCCTTTTGGTGAGGCTTAAGGGTGTTTTTTTTTGAGTGAAAGAGATGAAGAAAAGAGAATATTTTGCTGGGGTAGTAGAGTGGGAGACCTGTGTATACAGGTGTACTTGTGGCAGGGGAGCAGACTGCAGAATGTTAGAAGGCTTTCATCAAATCCTGTTGTTGCCTTATTGTAGAAAACAAGGGGAAATAACTCTTGTTAAAGTTCAAACAAACAAAAAAAGCACAGTAACTGTGTTGTGAGCACAGGGCAAAGAGCATAACACCCCCAGTCTCCTTTTGTTGCCCATATTGTAAAAGCAGAGTCGCTTGATCAGGACCTGTGAGGAGGATATCAGATGTGTATCCCAAAGTCAGATGCTCTGGGTCTGGTGGTTTGTTTGGAGCTACTGCAGTAGGCAGTAGCCCAGCACAGACTGTTTTGTCTTGATCAAAAATAAGTGATGCTCAATCTGTCTAGCCAGGCCTTTTGGTGTAAGGGCACAGGTCAAACAACCAATTCCTTTTTCCTCCCCCAGTAGTTCCTATAAGAAGGATTGCAGACCGGCTCTGAAGCAGTGCACCAGTGTGCACTGCCTTGATGGTGGCACCAGCCTCCCTTCAGGGATGCATCCTTGGCTGTGGCAAGGTGCCAGGGTGGGCAGGAGCTTCTGCCTGGCTCCCCTGTGTCCTTTAATCCTGCCATTTTAGTGCTGTTGTGTAAATACAGCCTCTTGCCCCCAGAGCTGTCTGAGTCTGTCTGTCCTGGCCACCCTCTGCTAAGTAGCAGAAAAGGTAAGGCTGTCTGGCAGCCCTGGGATCAGTATGTGAGCAGCTAATTTACAGGGTGGGCCATCACCCTTCCAGATACTGTCAAATGAACAGCTTTAAATCACAGGGTTAGCTGTTCAAAGTCAGATGAAAAGACACTCCCCATTGTCTTGCCCAGAACTGCTTTTTCATGTAAAACCCCGAGCAGGGAGCACCTCATTGTTTACTTGCAGCAGAATAAACAATACTTAATCCACTGATTGTGTGAGAGGGGCTCCTGCTTGGGAGAGTATCTCTTGATTATGTAAAATCCTAAATCGTGCATCTTTGTCTCCTAATTACGGTAAGAACTGCCCTGCTCTTGCGAGCAATAATAGGGCCCTTTGTCCCGCTGACAATGGGCTGTGGCAGTGCATCTCCTTCATGGCATTACACCCCCTGGTCAGTCTCTGTCCCTTTGAAGCCCTGGGTCCTGCACCCTAATTAATGACATGAGCTGGCCCCAGCAAGGTTGTCTGCAATGCCCATTAGCAGTGGGAGGTGGCCCAGGGGTGCTTTCTGGCCCCCTTGGCCTTTCTACCTGGATTATTTAAAGAAGTCTGCTTCCCTGCAGCTGGGGCCTCAGGACACTGTCTATTTTGGTGAGTTTGTATCTGAGTGTTGATATAATTAGCAGAGAGCTGAAATGCTGCACAGTCAATAGGGAAAATGAGAAACCTCAAGGAGCAGCGTAGTTTCTCTGGAAACTTTTGTGGCACAGGGTTGCTGTCAAACGTGAAACTGCTAGTAAAGGTCACCTGACAGCTCTGAGCGACTCAGCAGTGTAAGCAGAGGAGATGTGAGGATTTCCCGGGGAGAAACCTCTCTGGATGCTATGTGGGGTTTCTCCTTTTTCCTTTGGCAAATATAATGGAACAGGCTTAAAGTAAAACGTGTGTGTGGCTTTTTAGAGAAAAGTACATGCATTATAAATTGCTCTCTCTCACTGTAGCCAGAGCATACTCTTTATATTTCCTCTCCTTCTCCTCCAGGAGGTTTAGTGCAGTATGCTGTACCAAGAGCTAAAGTATTTTTAATTTTTCCTTCCTGACAGCAGCAGGGAGACATTTTGTGCTGCCTCTCATGCCTGAGTATCTTCCTGAGGAGAGGAAGAGGGAGCTGGTGATGGTGTTGCAGTTACCTCCTTTCTTAGACTCATTCTAACATCAGTTCTCAGCCAGGGTAGTTGTGCAGTTTGAATGTGGTAAAAGGCTGCCTCTTAATAAGCATTATGAGGCTTTCTGATCACATTTGGTTCAGTGTGGCATTGCCTCCAGTTACAGGATTTGGTTTTGCTATGTTTTTCTAAGATACAAGAAATAAGTAGACATTGCAGTGTGAAAGTCACTGGCTGACTATGTCACTGAGCTGACCTGGTGACCAGAACCAGTAGATGCCTATTGCCATGAATGGATTCAGGGGAGATTAAGTTTTTTGACCATCTACAGAGCCTGTCCAAATAGTGATACAATATATTAAGCTTTGTAACTTGCAAATTCTGGCCATATTTTCACAAGGACAGCAAAAGCAGTTCTCTTCCCCGAGGGTTATGTGCTTCTCTAAAACCTCCAAACAAAGGAAACCAAAAGCTGTTCACAGCCTACCTTTTTCTTTGAAACAGCCTGCCCAAGTTTTTCTGAGATTGTGTAGAGGTTGAGTGCTGCCATGGAAAGCTATTCCATGATCTGTGAGCTATTTTCAACAGCTCACAGATCAGTAACAGGCACAGCAACAGAAGAACTCAGGCCCTGGAAGGGAAAGTGTCCGGACACTCTGACCATTGGTATCTGTGGTCGTCTGCCTCTAGTTTTGCCAGGATAACCACTGTGAGGTCATGTTTTTGAAAACACTCATGGATAGAAAATGCTGTCATTATTTTTTGGTGTTACCTGGCTTCACTGACATGGAGTGGACAACTTAAATGTCGTAGGAATGGTCTTCTGGACTCTGTGGGTAAATTGAAGATGTCTGCTACGTGCAGCTTGCAGCTGGTCACCAGCTTGCCCCTTTTGCCAGCACAGCCACAGTCTTCAGTGTATGGTGGGATGCTGCCAGGCACCCGCACCTGTGTCCCAGTCTTAAATCATTTTAGCACGTGAACAGCCCCATGGTTAAGTCAAGATAAAAGGAAGTGGGTTTTGGGTGAAAAAGATACCAGGTACTTAGAATATGGCATGTTTATTGCCCAATTACTGTTCTTCAAGGCAGTTCTGCACACTGGCTTTAGAGAGATAAAATAGTCAAGAAAAGAAATGACGATTTAAAGTGTATGGAGATTATTTCAGTCATTAGCACCAGCAGAAAAGACTAGTACAAGGTTAAGTTGTTTTCCGAGCAGCAGTGGGATGGTGTAAAGTACATTGTACGGAATGTTAAAAGGAATAAAAGGAAACAGCCAGAAAAAGACCGTTTAGTGTCATTCCTGTTTTTGTGAATGCCTATCTAAGCAAGTTTAGGAATTCACTTTCTATCTGTTCTCTCCTTATATAGTAGGGAATAATCCTTCTGGCTTCCTTTTTCTGAAGCACATTGCTGTCTACATGTGGCCAGCCTTTTGTGAGAAGAGGGGTGTTAGTGATGCTACAAACTTGCAAGAGTGAAGATGTTTGAAAACTAGGTGTTGTTTGCAATTAATTTTACTGTGAGACAAAACTATGGTTCGTGGTGGGGAGAGGAAGCTTCTTCCTAGTAGTTAACACTGCTGTTACTGGAAGCAACTTTTGAAGCATGAATGACGAGTCATCTTTATTCAGCATTGTGAAGTTACATACTACTTTTTCTCTCTGTCACAACTGTTGATGTGCACATAGCCTCATTCCATGTTAGCTCTTCAAAATGAGAAACATTGTGCTCTTTTAATGAAGATTCTGAGTTGTTGTATCCTACATAATTTCTGAGACGGATGGAGAGCACTCCAGGATAGACATGTTCATGGACCTCCTTGACCTCTGCTTTTGGCATACTGTATTTTGGCCCCAATACTTCCTTTTTTAGTCACTGAAATTGTACCAGCAAGAATAGTTTAGGTAGAAATTGCTCTGGAGTTACTGAGTACTGACACAGTTAACACTAAAAAACTTGTTACAGCCAAAGATGGAGGTGACAAGGGGCAGTTGTGTGACGTTGCCGATTCGGCCAACTCTCCTGCTCTGCTCTCAAACTGTTTGCTCAGTGTCTTGCTGATAGGAACTAGGAACCAAATCCTAATCTCTTGCTTGCAGCATTTTCAGTGCAGGAGCAATTCCGTGAGACAGCTGATGACAATGAAATCAGCTCTGGTAAATGCTATGACCAGAAATATTCTGTCGTAAATGCAATTCTTGGTAGGGCAGAAGAGAGGGTATGCAAGCAAGCTGGTGAATGCATCCTTTTACTGAGTAAATGGAGAAGTAGAATCAGTGGGTTGTCTTGCA
Organism: Oreocharis arfaki; assembly: GCA_013398015.1. Taxonomy (NCBI): domain Eukaryota; kingdom Metazoa; phylum Chordata; class Aves; order Passeriformes; family Paramythiidae; genus Oreocharis; species Oreocharis arfaki. The sequence goes on from VZRR01009423.1 coordinate 87,986, forward strand.
AAAGCAGAACAGAACTGCACGTTACGTGCTTTCTGAAGTTTCTGTTCAGAAAAGAGAGCTGGGAAACATCTGAGGAGCAGCGCGAGTCCAACGCTGGCCTAGAAGTGGTCAGCTCACATCAGGGAGCTCATTGTGTGAGGAAACTGGGAATCCAGAGCAGCCGGATAAAAATACTGGCTGGTGAATGGACACAGGGAGTGATGCTCTCATGTGAAACTGTGGTGTGTCACATGGTGTTGAATATCTTAGCTTGGCTGCCAGAATAGAAAGTGGGTAGATGCAAAGCTGGCTGTAGAGGAAAGCTGCTTGTAAAAGGGCATGCAGGAGGGAAAAGGGGCTGAGCCAAAATAGGTTATTAGCACGCCTGCCTGATCCTGAGGAGCAGAATTTGTTTATACACAGGCACTCTCAGAGTGCTAGGTGCTGCTCAGTGTGTTGGCAGTGATGTCTGCATGCTGAGCATATCTTAACCTGCAAATGTAGATAAGGGCAAAGGACTGCAGCCCAGATTCAGCTGCACCTATTTGTGAGCCGTGTTGTGATCGGTGGAAGCTTATAGGATAGAGAAACCCCTGGAGATGTATTTCTCCTTCTGTTACTCATGAAAAGTGGTGGTGTTTTGTTTTTTTTTTAACATAGTAGACACATAGAGGTGTTTTTTTTAACTCTTGCTATTAATTTTAAAATTACAGAAGTACTTGGCTTCCGTATTTGAAAGATGTTTTAGAAGATAGGAAGAGCTTTTCATTTCTTGCCTTGAAAGAATACCAGAAGGTTCACTTGAGTTTGTGCGCACAAATAACAACTGGTATTCTGGATGTTGTGCACCTTCTAATTTTAGTAGCTGTAGAGGACTATACTGGTCAGGATTTTTTTCCCCCCAGGTATGTTGGCCCTAATTATCAAACCTGTCATTGTTATTTAAGTTGATCTGCAGCTCTTTCTCTGTGATTCTATCCAGCTAATTTGTTGACACTTCTGGTTTTTAAAACTTTGACCTTTATTGAGTAAAAAAGTCATTACAAGAAAACGACTGCTTTGTGTGTCTGCAGGCCGTCTCCCATTTTCCTATTATGTTGTCTTAGTCGCATGTTAATTCTTTTGAAGTAAATGGTAGAATAAGCTACTGTTCCAGCAGGGCAGAGGTGTTTAAATCTGGCACTATTGAAGTAAATGCAATTCATTACAGTGTTAGGGAGAAGTTTTTTACTCATTTTTCTTTGCTCACACACAAAGGAAGTTAAAACATGACACAGTATGGCTTGTGCCTTTTAATTAAACCTTACAGCCATTAATTTGGAGTTACTCTGATGCTGGGAGTCACTGGTGTGGACACTGGCTCTGTAGCATGCTGACAGATTTCTGAAGGACAACATCACCCTGGTTTATATCGGGTCTGTCCTGGCTCCTGCAGGATACTTTTCTCGCCTGGACCACAGCGCAGCTGTAGGAATGCACATAACGCTGTGCATCCCTCTATTAATAGAAGGGTTGGTGCAGGGGGTTCAGCCTTGGCTGCACCCAAGGGTGGCTTCTTTGAGGGAGAGGATTAAATAGAGTGACAGGACACATTGGTAGCAAAAATCAGACCGCCAGCGGGGCAGTGGAAGGGGGGAAAAGTTAGAAGAAAAGTCCCTCCTTTGCTGAGGCTGTGAAGCAGCATGCACTGAACATTCAGCGGGCTGTGTCTGTCCCCTTAGGCACAAGGGGAGGGGAGGGGAGCCTCTCCAGCTGGCAGGGAGTTGGCTCCTGGTGCTGCCTGCGGTTCCAGCACAGCCCCATAGCGGTGGGTGAGGTTGAGATGGGAGAGCAGCAGGTCCTTCAGGGTCAGGCACGCTGTGATGCTGCGGGGGAGGGAGGCAGGAATGGGCATTTGCAGGGCAGCAGGAGGGCCTACAGGGATTCCTGGGAGGGAGGCAGGAGCAGGGTTCGCAGCACTGCTGTTTTTCCATCACTCATCTGCAGCAAATGGGAGAGATTAGTGCGGCTGTTGGATGTTATTTCCCAGGGCCCTGGGTGTGGAGGCCAGGAAGGGTTGTTTTTTGGGTTTTTTTATCCAAAAGGAGATGAGTATCTGGACCTGGGTGGGGTTGCACAGGAGCAGAAACCAGTTGGCTCTTTCTCATCTCTCTCACTTTGCCTTGCCCCAGAAGAAGTGAAAGAGAAGCAAAGGAATCCTTTCCTGAAGGAGAGTATGTCTGTAACCTGATGTCTTTTCTTTCATAGGCGGTGAAAGCCCTTGTGTTTAAAATCATCCTTTCTCCATCTCCCCCTCCTTGTCAGGCTCCCCTGCAGCTGGAGTGTGGAGGGTGGGAGCCTGCTCCCACTGGCGGTGTGGACATGAGTCATCAGCAGGGAATCACCCATCTTTCTCTTCTACCCAGTTGTATTATTTTTAGGTCAGCACAGGAATTTCTTTGCTCATGAGAGCCACATTAATTCTGCAAATAATGTGAGAGAGAAAGGAGAAGAATAACAACAGAGGTAGAAAACACACGGTACTGACTGGGGGTTTCAGTGGGAGGAGTTAGACAACTTCGTAACTTAATTGTGTATTAATGACTTCTGTCTCAGGATATGTTTCATTCTTTTCTTGTTTTCCTTGCTTCTGTTTGTGGAAGTTGCTAAAGACCACAGATAGGAAAGGAACAAAGTGGTACAAAGCTTATTTATTTTAGGTGAAGCATAGAAATGAACACTGTTTTTATTTGTTAACCTATGCAAAATGGGCAACTTTGTATTAGTGAGCTGCATGGGTGAAAACAGATTTTAGTCCGTGCGGTTTCAGAAGTGCAAGTAGAATAATGGTAAATGTCACTTTCCCACCAACAGTCTCGGGTAATGCAGAGCATAGTGTTTGTTTAATTTCTTGGTAACATAATGATAAATACAAATATTTGGCATTTGCATCTTGACAACTGAAGTATAAAATCTAGAAGGATTGAATGTTTGTCTGCATTACTCTTAATCAAAATCAAGGCTGATTAATTTTGCTTAAAATTTGGCTCTGCATTTCCTTTCGAAAATGTCTTTCTGTTTCGTAAAGAAGAAAAGCTATTTCCTCTGCTGACAAATTGGAGTTGTCTCAGAGGAGAGTGTAATGCGAGGCAACAGGCACTGCTTATGTAAACTTTTCTTGCAGAGGTGCCACTCATCAAAAGTGTATCAAATCCTGCCTTGCCCCCTTGAACAAGCTTTGCAAAGCACTGACTATTTCTTAAAGCCTGTTAAAATGCTTTTGTATCCTAATTGGCATTACAGATTCCAAGAATACTAACTTATTTGAGGATAAAGCTTTCTAATGGTGTGTTTTTACACAGAGACCTTGTCTGCATTAAAAAAAAAAAAAAAAAAAGAAAAAAGCTGCGCTGGTGTAGTAATAATTAATCGGACCTGCCTGGTGTGATACATGGCCTGAACACTAAGGGCAGCCTGGTCATTCCGTTATATTTTGGTTCTGCTTTTGTGTTTTAGGAGTTCTGTTTCCTTACTTGCTTGTTTTCTACACTGCTGCCAGCAACACAGAGCCCTAGTATTATATTTGCATTGTTACAGATATGAGCAACTCCAAAACGTAAAGGCAATTGAGAATTAAAGTCATTTTCAAGTGGCCTTAGCTGCTGGAAACAGGTTTTTTTCTTTTCCTTTTTACTTAAAATTGAATCTCTGTGCTTGGAACTGAACAGCTTTTTTCTCCCTACTCTGTAATTGTATTTATAGAAAAATGGAAGACTCTGGCCAAGACTAGCAATCACATGATAACACAGCAGCTTTTATTAGATACATCTGAAAACTTACCTTGCAAGTAGAGTGCTTTTATCTCTGCACAGGTGTTGAGCCATTGCTCGGCCTGTTCTGCTAACAACCTCAGAACCTGTTCCCATCAGTGTTCTCGACAGCCATGCCATCCATGTTTGACTTGGAACTGCACATGAGCAGACGTGAAATTTTAAGGAGAGGGAGGCTTTTCTGGCATTTTGTTTTGTGTTTTTAAAGTTCATCATGAGCAAACTAGTACCATATGTTTCAGATGCTTTCTTTGAGATGCTGGACTTTCCAGACTTTCCACAATTACTTTTTTTTTTTTAAAGCAGTTTAAACAAGATGAAAAAATGTTCATATCACCTAGGATTCCTTTCTCTTGTCTTTAGACTGTGGTCTAGATTTAAAAATACTGTAGGCAGTGACTCTACCCAAAGATGGAAAAGAGTACTGATGACAAAACAGAGAAATTAATAGTTAGACTTCCTTAAAAAAACCTAATGCTTCCAGTTAATGCACTGTTAGGCATGGCAGCTTACTCTATTTTAAATTAACACAAGCCTTAGTCAGTGCAGCGTGATGCTTGCCTTAACTAGTTAGGTTTTGACACGTAGTACCTGTAAGCTTTTCTTGGAGGTGCTAGGGGCCCATACCTGGACCACAGAGAAAGGCAGGGCATGCACAACTCCTTCTCATGCTCCAGCTCCCATGTGGTTCTGTAAGCTGTGCCACCAGGGCAAGGTGCTGAGCCAGGGTGCGGTGCATTTATATGCCCTGAAGAGCCTGCAACTTGAGATGACAGGATGATTTATCTGGATGTTTCTTTTTTCATCCAGGTGCTTCTCTCTGACCTAATGGAAAAAGAGCTTAAGCTCTCTCTCGATTTCTCTTTGTTTGCCGCTTCTTCACTCACAGCAAGGAAAATAAAAGAAGACTAAGGAAGAAAGAGAAAAATAAATATGCTTAATAAAAGAGAGAAAGCTTATATAAAGCCTTTTATAAGATATGTTACTTTTGTTTGGGGGAGAGGAGGCAGTTCCCTTTGCATGGAAAACACCATTTTTAAATTGCAAATTTTTAATGTCCTGAGGCTAGCAGTTGATACAGGTGTACTGTGAAGGACTTTCACATGCGTGTTTGCTCTGAAAGATTAACTCTCAAGTGCAGCTTTTGATGGGAGCCCTAAATAAAGTAGTGCTGAAAATCAGCATGTTGCAGTTGGGAGGTGAGGGGGAGTGCAGGATGAACAAGGCACACCTCCCTGCTGTGTGGGGCATGTCTGGCTGCTTGACAAGGAGCACTGGCTCCTGCTCAGCCCAGATCTTGGGGGTACAGTGGCAGGAAGCACTGCTCCCCATAACTCTGTGGTGCCATCATGGGTAGCTGTGCCTGCCCTGTCACACACGAGGGGATGCAGCTGCTGCACTGGGTTCCTGGCCCCAGGGGAGGCCAGGCACATTGGGACGCCAGAGATGCTTCAGGATGCCTCAAGGTGACGGTCTGTGTCCCTCTGCAGCCTGCAGTGCTTCCAGTGGTGCAGGAGAATTGTTTCCAAGCCCTCCTTGTTTGTATATTAACATACCAGGAGGAACATGTCAGGAGCACTGCTTGTTTTCATGCAAGGCATCTTCATCACCTCTAGAAACAATATATTTCAGTAGCTTGCAAGTTCATCCGGTGATTACTCGTAACTTTTTAATGCTCTCCGTTCCCCGCTGGTTTTGGTGGCTATGTTCTTGTTTTCACTGAAGATGAAAGCTTTGCATCACAGAATAGGTGCTGCCAAGTGAGCTGGAGTAGAGCTGTATATCCTGGTGCTGGAGAAGTTACGTGTTGGCCATCCCCTCTGTCCCCGAGATTGTTGTCACATTTGGCCTACCTCTTTAAGTAAACATTAGCTTTGTGAATGGCATTGGTTCGGTATTTAATGGAATGCAGGAACTATGTCAGCAATAATTAAAAAGGTAGGATGCAAGTGAATTGACAGGAGAGTTAAAACAGATTAAACCTTCAGTGCATAATATTTATGTCCACGCTTTCTGGGTACTGTGATAACAATGGCCGTGTTACATACATTTCACACTTGCTTCTTTCACCACTCAGGGACTATCAGTCCAGTTGCTTTGCGGGTGACTTGGTTATCTCTTCATTTTCAGGGAATAAAAACATGGCTGTGGGAGTTTATGCAGTGATAAAATGAACAACAATGAGAGTTTGTTAGGGACAGGACAGGGAGGGGGTGGTTTCAGGATTTTGTCAGAAGTAATTTCTAATTGCAGGATGTTTTTTTAATGAGTAGGCACATGTCCTTTTCCTTGATGTAGAGAGCAAAGACGGTGTGGGGAGAACTAAGGCCAGGGGCAGATGTGAAAAACTCCTAGTGCATATAATATTCTCACTGACAAAATCTGACTGCCTCATATCCACTGGTGTTTTGCTTCTGGGAAACCCACGCTGTGGTTGGGAGCTGGACCTGTAACCACAAGGAACTTGAGGTTCAGTGAAATTGTGTGTCACTTACTGAATGCAGAGTGGACATGACCTGTCATGCTGCAGAGTTCACATTCCAAATATTTAAAAGGCAGTAGGCTTTGTTGAGGTGTTGGCCAAATGTTGCTGCATAGCCCTTACTGCCTCCAGCATGGCTTTGATTGTTAATTGCAATGTTTTCTCTGAGAAGCCCCTGTTTAGCTGAATTTGGGATTTGAGAACTTAAGGAAAACAAGAAATCACAGCAGTAAAGTGTGGGTAGGAAAAGACAGTGCTTCTGCATTTTTCTTCAGGGCAAACTGGCTGTGAAGGGGGTATAAAAGAGTCAGAAGTGTTGAACCAGTTTCGGGTTTCAGGTCTTCCTCTTCTGCTTCCTCCTTCCTCCTCCATCTGCTTTTGGAGGATTTTATTTTGGTTAGTTTATATCGTTTTGCCTTCTCCCCTGTAAGGAGCACTTGTTTTCCTTTTAAAAGAGTATTCCTCATAACCGCTCTGAAACATATCAGTGAAAGTTTATGGAAAGGCAGTGTGAGGAAGGTTCACACAGGTATTTCAGTGGTGTGCAGTAGTATATTTTAAGCAGTGGTTGTAAAAGATGCTATTTTGACATTTGTTTGCTTCTTAGGTGAGATTTAGCCTCTCCTTGTCACTGGTTTTTTTAAAAATGTTGTTTATGTAATAGTACTTTTCTGTAAAAGCGAAGTGGTGTAATGCCACTGAAATATTTTTGGTTGGACAATGGAAAGGTTTTCACAAGGCTGTGGTCTCAGCTGCTGTTCTACTGTCTGCCCATGTGAGATTGTCAGTTCTCATATTCTTTAAAATTCCAGTGGACTTACTAGCCAGAAACTGGTAGAAGGTGACTGTGGCCGAAATGGCCTTTTGTGGTGATAGGTTTTGACACACTGCGGTTTTGTTTTGCATTTAGCAGGTTCTTGGTATCATGGGGTGAGAGGAAAGAGGATGTCCCAGTGCAAGAAGAATGCTAGCTGTTAAGCTTGCAGCAGTCAGTAAGTAATTTCTGTTTTCTTCCTTTCCTTTCCAGGTGTGACATCTGTTGTATTACCTTCCGTACTCATCGGGGCTTACTGCGCCATAATGCAGTTATCCACAAGCAGCTTCCCAGAGACCCCATGGGAAAGCCTTTCATTCAGAACAACCCTTCGATTCCAGCAGGCTTCCACGACTTGGGATTCACGGACTTCTCCTGTAGGAAGTTCCCCCGCATTTCTCAGGTACTCTCTGTTCTTCATAGCTTAAGGTACCAGCTGCTACAGTGCTTATCTGATGAAGTCATTGAAAGATTCGGCCATGTAGAATATTTTGTGGAAGGCACGTCACCACTGTTTGTGTAGGCTTCAAACACTTTATGCTTTTCCTTTTTCTTTTTTCATCTAAAGCATATTGGCACTGGGGGGGTTTTACCATTCCAGTGGATAACTATCAGTGTAAAGACGTATAAAAAAATTTTAAAGGAAAACTTTGATCATAATAGATCCTTGCCCCTTTGAGCCTACCCAAAAAAATCCTGCATCTGAAATCAGTAGGGAGTACACATGGTAAGGAAGCCATTATTTATTTTAGTTTACTCTAACAAGGATGTAGTTAGGATGTGAAAGTTTTTATTACAAAAAACTTTGAGCAGTTGCCTTACTAACTAAACAGTGACATCTTCAGTGATTTCCTCACAAAACACTCCACACTGTTCCTCATGTAAGGTTTGAGGGTTTTGCACCTTTGAGGGACAGTGGCTGGGGAAATTCAGGGAGGTAGTCTGTAAATATTTTTCTGAGGACCATAAAGCTTTCTGTTGGGTAGTATAATTTCTCCCTGTGTCAAACCTTGCCTGCCTTAGTTAGTTTGGGTCTGGATGAAGCTGCATAGCTATTAAAAAAAAAAATCAACAGCACAATCCACCAGGACCATGCTTAGTTTCTGCATTTTTCATCCTCTTCTGGGATTAAAGCATTGATTTCCAGCTCTTCTGACTGCAAGGTGGTAGACTTGAAATTTGCTGCTGGCCCAGGGGAGCATGTAGGTCATTCTGTCAGTCTCTTACAGTTTGGTATAAAACTTAAAAAATCAAAAGAAAGCACATTTTAAACAAAGTTTATTTCTTTTGTAATTAATGACAGACATTTAAAATTATTAAGGGATTTGAATGTTGGTATTTTCCTTTCGCAATTATTTTGCTTGCACTGTGAGAGAAGACTTATGAAATATTTAGAGTCTATAAAGATCTTGCCAGCCCTCTACTAGTATTTTTCTTGGGAGAATAAATGTAATCAGACTTCCCTAACCAAAAACCACTCTGCTTTAGGCTCTGAGTTTCATTGATCTGCTTTTGGAGGATTTTATTTTGGTTGGTTTATGTTGTTTTGCCTTCCTGGATGCCTTTTTATATTTTTTTGGTTGCTCTCCTCCTGGTTTCTTTGTAGTAGAGCTAAAGGAGTTAGTCTGCTGCCCAGCTTCCTTGCTGTGCAGTACACTGAGGCTCCTGTCCTGTCAGTGACACAAGAGAAGTTTCTGGTAGGGAAGTTTAGGACAGAAAAGAATTTGAGAGTCCGAGCGACCTTCTGAAGGAGTTTACCTTTATAGAAGGGAACTTTTGGAGAATCAGCCCTTTATTCAGATACACCCGTTAGGAGACCAAAGGCTGTGGAGCAGGAATATCCCCATGCCAGGTAGGTGGTGGCTGCTCAAACCCCTTAACTTAGTCAGTGGAAGAGTGAGTGAACTGTTTCTGTTTTGCAGCAGCGTGTGATGCCTTTCCAGTTTGAGATTCATACTCTAAATATTTTTGCATGTCGTGCAGGTCTGGTGTGAAACAAATTTGCGAAGGTGCATCAGTGACTTCCATCGATTTATTTGCGAGATGTGTAACAAGGCATTCCCCATGCTTTCGGCACTCAAACTGCACACCGAAACTCACGTGGTGGATCAGGGAAAAGACAAGCACAAGCCACAGTCCACAACCCCACCCAGTGAGAACCCAGACCAGAAAGCCTTCATGGCATCCTTGGGCCTACAGTACACCAAAGACATCAAGCCTGTCAAGCAGGAGGACAATACACAAGACGAGGTCCAAGAAATGCGGCTCAGAGCACTGAAGAGTAACCTACCTCAGGAACCCGGCAGCACCAGTCTGCTCAGCCTCTCTCCTCTGGAAGCTGCCTCCATGGGAGGGTCATTTTCAGTCCTTCCCCCTACAAAAGAAAACATAAAGCTTCTCTCACTGCAGCCTTTCCAGAAGGGTTTTATTATCCAGCCTGACAGCAGTATTGTGGTGAAACCCATCTCCAATGAGTCTGCCATTGAGCTGGCAGACATTCAGCAGATCTTGAAGATGGCGTCTTCTGCTCCTCCTCAAATCAGTCTTCCTCCACTTTCTAAGGCACCTTCTGTCCCTGTGCAGTCAATTTTCAAGCATATGCCACCACTGAAGCCAAAGCCTTTGGTAACGCCCCGAACAGTTGTCGCAACCTCTACACCTCCTCCTCTTATCAGTGCCCAGCAAGCCTCCCCCGGCTGCATCAGCCCAAGTCTCCCACCTCCCCCTCTGAGGCTGATCAAGAACTCAGTGGAGTCTGCCTCCAACTCTCATCTCTCCCAACCAGGAGCCAAATCAAGTCCTTCCTCACAGTTGCTCCTCCAACCCAAAGTAGAGCCTTTAACTCAGCATGAGATGAAGACCCAGCTGGAGCAGGACAGCATCATTGAAGCTCTCCTGCCTCTGAGTATGGAAGCCAAGATCAAGCAAGAAGTCACAGAAGGAGACCTCAAAGCCATCATCGCAGGGGCTGCAAACAAGAAGACCCCGACCATGAGAAAAGTTTTGTATCCCTGCCGTTTCTGTGACCAGGTGTTTGCCTTCTCTGGTGTCCTGAGAGCTCACATCCGTTCTCACTTAGGTATTTCCCCATATCAGTGCAACATCTGTGACTACATCGCGGCTGACAAGGCAGCACTGATCCGGCACCTGCGGACGCACAGCGGGGAGAGGCCTTACATCTGTAAAATCTGCCACTACCCGTTCACAGTGAAAGCCAACTGTGAGAGGCACCTGCGAAAGAAGCACCTCAAAACGACCAGGAAGGATATCGAGAAGAACATTGAATATGTCACCAGCAATGCTGCAGAGATGGTGGGTGCCTTCTGCTCCCCAGACACGGTGTGCAAGCTGTGTGGAGAGGACCTGAAGCACTACCGGGCCCTCCGCATTCACATGAGGACGCACAGCGGCTGCCAGAAGAAGAAGCCGTTCGAGTGCAAGGAGTGTGGCACGGCCTTTTCGGCCAAAAGGAATTGCATTCACCACATCCTCAAGCAGCACTTGCATGTGCAAGAAAAGGAGATTGAGAATTACATCGTAATGGTGGACTGCAGTGCCCAGGAAAGCCAGACAGACCCTTCTTTATTGGAGGACAGCACTTACATGGACCACAAGCCCATGACGCCTTTCCTGGAGCCACAAAACGGCTTCTTGCTGGGAACATCATCTCACGTTTCCATCAAACGTGAACCTGTGGGCAACTTCCCCATGGATTTTGATGAACCGTTAGATTTCTCTCAGAAGAGCAAAAGCCTGAGTGCTGTGCAAGTGAAGCAGGAGAACCTGTTTGGTTCATCTCTGTCCCTTTACGACTGTTCCATGGAGCCTATCGACCTGTCCATCCCCAAAATCCTGAAAAAGGATAAAGATGATGCCCCCTGTGAAGCCAGGAATCAAGAGTTGGCTGCTTCTGGGAACAGTGATAAAGCCTATAACTGTCTGCAGTGTCCTTTGGTTTTTGGTGCCAATGGGAACTCAGAGACAAATCGGGGTGTCAGACATCCCCAGCCACTGAAAGGTTCGTTGCATTTGACTGTCCCGATCATTTCCCCGGCTCTCCCTGGCAATTCTGCCTTGCTGAGACCCCTGAGGCCTAAACCGCCACCACCACCTCTCTTGCCAAAGCCTTCAGTAACTAAAGAGCTGCCACCATTGGCTTCCATTGCACAGATCATTTCATCTGTGTCTTCTGCTCCCACTTTGCTGAAAACAGAGGCTGCAGACGCCAGTCCCAAGGCAGTGAGCAGCTCCACTGGGTGTGACAAATCAGGGAATGCCAAAGCTAAAGTGACAATCGTGACCACCGTTCAGAGAGACTCCAGCCTGCCCAATGACCTGTCTCAGGCTTGTGATCCAGAGCAGTCTCCCGTTGCCAATGCTGGGTTGACTAAGAAAAGAGGTAGAAAGAAAGGAACGAAAAATAAGCCTAAACTTAGCAGTAGTGTGGATCTGGAGTCAAGTGGGGAATTTGCCAGCATAGAGAAGATGCTGGCTACCACAGACACTAACAAATTTAGCCCATTTCTGCAGTCCACTGACAATTTCAAGGAAGAAAGTGGCAGAAATGGAACAAGTGAGGATGAGAAGGAAACTCCCAAGGATAAGCTGCTGAGAGGGAAGAAGAACGCTTACTCAGACTGCCTGCAAAATATCCCCTGTCCTTACTGTCCTCAAGTCTTTCCATGGGCAAATGCCCTGCAGCGGCACATGCTCACTCACACAGGTAAGAGTGCTCTGTGCTCACAGTAGGTTGTAGCCCCTGAGAATCTTCCTTTCTCTGGTGTCTGAATTGTATTCTTCATTATTATTTTGCTAATCTCTAGCTGTTGCATAGTTGTGGTGGTAGATTTTTCAGAAATTGAATAATCTCTCTGTCTTTGAGTATGAGAGGGTAAAAAAACCTGTTAATACTCATTTGACTTCAGTGGCATACCTTAGTGTAGCTGGAAGGAGACTCAGGTTTCAGTAGTTCTGTTATTATTTTGTCTTGAAGGGGAACATGTGTGTTGAATATTTCATTGCGCCTTACACGGTTTGTTTGTCTGCTTCTGATGGCTGGTTTTGTCTGCATTGGTAATGATGAAAAGATCTGTAACAATGAGAGGCAGTAAGTGTAGAACTGTGGCAGGAAAATAAAGTAATATAGTGCTTAGCATTTCTTTTTTTCTCGCGGTGGCTTTTATTTAACAGATCAAAGAAGGATGTGAGAAACTGCTCATCCTGAGCATTACGTAATAGCTTGCCTCTAGGAAAAGTTTTTCCTCAGAGCTAGACAACTGAAGGTGGGCACATGCCCGAAGGTGTGGAGATGTGTATGGAATCTCTAGCATTGTGTTTCTGTGTTAGTAACCTCAGACCTGGTGTAAACAAAAGGAGGAATTGGGTAGGGAGATTTATTCTAGGTCTGGGGTTATTTTTCATTCTTCACTATAAAGGAAATACTGCATTGAATGCTGTGCTGATTTGAAGTTCACTCATTCTTCCACCCACACGGTAATAAAGTAATTAGTAGATTCTCCTCCTGTTCTAGGGGGAGAGGACAAAGCTCTACTTGCTGTTGCGCCCTTTTAAGTCAGTCACAGTTGTTCATATTATTTACTTCATTATGCATCTCAACTCCTGGCATAAAGAATAAAAGTTGGGATTTTTATAAGAAACATAGGGGATTTGAGTATAGCCTTACGAAAGTTTTTTGTTTTTTTTTTTTAAAAATGAGGTTTCCTGAAATGGTTGATTCATGTCTGTGCTAAAGAGGAAAACCTGAAGAGGTAAAAGAGGTTAGCTAAGAGGTTTAAAGGGAATCTGAGCTGTGGAGCAGTCCCTATTACAGTTTGCTTTGGGTGATGTGAGGACATAACTTGCAAGGTATCAGTGCAACAGTGAGGCTATTGTTTTATGGTCCACAGAGACCAAATTATTGCATCTTATTAAGCATACAGTTTACTTTGTGGTGAAGGGGAGCTCTTTACTCCTATCTCAATTGTTTTCCAACACCCTGGTCTCCAAAAAAAATATGTAGTTACTGAAGAACTGTTCATGAGATGGAAAACAATGGAGAGGCTTTTCCCAGACTAAGAGGTTTGACCTGCTTATTGATGGCAGACTTCCAAGGTAGCAGCACTGGTGTAAACCCTTAATGAAGACAGGAAAATGCACTCAGCCATGAATTGTACTGGTAAAACTTGTCTCCCTTACGACCACCGGGCTCGGAAGGAGACACCGTCCTTTTAGAAAGCCTGTGCTGCAGTCACCACAGATACAGGATTTTTGGTGATACTGCAACAGTGGCAATAGTCAGATTCCAGTTTGTGTGCTCTGGCAGTGATTATACTGAGCTCTTTTCTAGTCATCATCTCACAGTTGAGAGAGACTTGTTGCCGGTGGACCACCGCACAGCAAGTTTTGGCTGGCCTTGGGGCATCTGCCTTCAGGTGGCATGAATGTTCTCTTTCTAAACTGGGAGTTTCCAGCAGCTCCCCTGTGGCAGCAGTATCCATGAGGCCTACTGGAGGGGAGAGGGAAAGGTAAGCTGGGAAGGTGGAGGAAATTTAGGCCAGGGAGGTGGTGCCAAAGCAAGCCCGAGGATGCATTCAGGTGGAGCGAGCCCTGTGTTTTTGTGGTGCATGTCAGGTGCTGGTGGCATGCAAGGAGTGTTGCAGCTCTGTGGTAGATGCAGCAGTTTGTTTGCTTTATCTTCTGGACGGGCAAATTGGTTTTCTTGTGGGGAAAGCGACAGTGTTGCAGTGCAGCGTAGCGTTCCTGTCCCCACCTATTGCACAGGCAGTGACTTGTTAGATAGCTCTGTTTTGTAAAAGGAGTTAAGAAAAAAATCTATTCGTTAATCTTATTGTAAGGAAACAAGGGGAACTTTATTATTGTCTGTGCTTGATGGCTGCTTCCTGACCTGGGTAGAGAAAGGACTAACAGGCTGACGTGAGTGGGATAGATGAGAGTCCTGGTGGTCTGCTTCCAAACTGCTATGTGATCCATAGGCAATCACAGCAGGCAAGCTGACTGTGTAACACTGCTATCAAAAAAACCCCAAAGCACTTGTTTGAGCTCAAAAGCAGCAGCTAGCTCTTCTGTGTCCATTTGTAGGAAAGTTGTTACTGAGGTAATTCATGTAAGTGGTCTAAGTTAAGATGAGGAAAAGATTTATAATTTTGAGCATTTAAGTGTTACCTGTATATTATGAGTTTTGAACTGCTGTATTCATACAGACATAAAAAGATTTTTGCAAGTGTGTCTTTCATGTTCAATAAAATTTCAACACAGAGGCTGCCTTCCATGGGGTGTCAAGATGGTATTTTCCTTTTGTGAAAGTGCAGAAATGCACATGCTACCGGTAACCCACATCCCTTATGCAACCAGAAGTGTCTCTTGTGGAAGCTTTTGCCCTGCTTATCCTTGCCTCAACACCACTGTGTGTTTTATTTTTTAATTCAAAAACATTTCCCTGAAGAAGCATACACCTTCCTCAGTGGTTTTTATTTTAATGGTGAGCTCACAAGTGGGACACTGGGAATTTGGCGTAGCTTGGTTTTATACAGTGCCTAACACAGTAGATGTGTTTTGTTTGAACATGCTCAAACACTTGCTTTTAATACTTTCTTTCTCTTGATGTCTTTACTGTATAATTTACTTTTCTATGTTCAACTCAGTTTGCCTTTTTTTTTTTTTGCTGTTCCCTCCTGCTCTTGACTTTTTGAATCTCAGAACAGTGACTAGGATGTGCCCTGCAGGTGATGCAGTTGATTTTGCTCCTTTTATAGGATGTGGATCAGACTAGGTTCAATATAAAATTACAGTAATGATCTTTTTTAGCCAGTAGTTTGCTATAGATAACCTAATCTGTTTGCAAAGAATCACTTGAATATTTTCAGAGGGATATTGGCAGGTCTTACTTGGCCCAAGATTAAATTTTCTAAAAAGTGAGATTTAATGGCAGAGGAGATTTTTTGGTTTGGTTTGGTTTGGTTTTGCTGCTGCAACAGGAACAAACGGTACAAAGAAATATCTATAAACAAAATAAAGGAATAAATACATAGAATACTATTACACCTACCCCGTGAACCTGAATGTTTCCTGTCGATTGGAGGTCACAAGTCACAAAAAAAAAGGACTGGGAGGTGTTTTTATTCTTTGCTTTTATGATTTAAGTCAAAGTGAAATTGTCAACATCTTTACTTTGCAACGTTTGTAGTTATCAAGGTGAATAATGTGTTTCTGCTAGGACAGCAGTGGCAGGAGATACCTTAAGGACTGATCTTTCATGTTGTGATTATTCAGATGACCCTTTATACTGAAAAAGACACCCTTCGAATGTCTACTGTGAAATGTTCTGACTAGGCTAGTCCTGCTGTGCTGCTAACCAAAATGCGCAGTCAATATTTAGGCACAGATGTATTTTAATACAGGCCATGATTATTCATGTGAAAAAATTTAATAAAAAAATCAAATCACATTGAGTTTTTAGGTTACCTTCCAGTGAGTAAGTGTATTTTGTCAGAAGAGCAGTTGCATTTAAGGGACAAATACAGAAGGCAGAGAAAACTGCTTTTTTGAGTGTTCTGGTTTTGTGCCTTTAAAGGTGACATTTTTGGAAAGCATTGCAACTTAGGTGGGAGGATTGGAGTTCGCACAGTAAGTGGAATTTTTGTTTGGGTTTTGAGACCTCCAGCTGGGACATCTGTGTGGAAAGAAGAATATTTTATCTGTTGCAAGTATTGGTCTGTATGACAAATATTTGATTGATACAAACATTTTAAATGCTGAAAATATGAGAACATTGTGACCTGAGATGCAGGTTGAGTTTCAAGTAATTAATCCTCAGCTAATCCTGTCATTGCATGCTTGAAAAGAAATGTGGAAAGGAGTTGGACTATCATGAAGCAGAAGGATTTCTGCTTGACTTTAAAGTTTTGTATTTGCATTGTGAATGAGGCCAGATAGAAGTGCAAAAAGTGGTGATATTTGTAGCCATAAATTTATAGCTGAATTAGCAGGCATCAAAAAGGAAGGAATGACTTGAAAGCCTACAAAAAAGCAGTACCATGATGCATCTAAAAAGTTGTGTTGACACTGGAAGAAAATTAAGAGAAAGAAACAGCTCCTGAGATGTATGTGAGATGTGGGGAATCCCTAGTGCGGGTTGAGATGTTAGCTAGAACAGAAGCAACTTTCAGAAGATGAAAGTGAGGGAGATATCCACGATGTTGTATCAAAGAGGCTGCTGGCTGTGGCAGGGGTGGGTGGTGTGTGTGTGTGTTTTCAGAGGTTTTGGGTGTGAGATGGAAGGTGTGACAGGAGCTGATCTTCTTTTACGAGTAACTATCCTCTCAATCTCTTTCTTCATCACAAAGATATCTTGCAGGATTGCTTTCCTCATTGCACTGCGTGATCCTGGCTTTTCTTTCAACTTTTCTTGTGTTCAGTCCCTTCCCTGTTCTAGTCGTTTAAATGTCGTTTAAATGGATTACAGAAAAACTTTGTCCTAAGGGAAGATAATTTATTGCTTGTTCAGCATATGGGCCTTGATTCCGCTGAAGTCAGTGGAGAGATGCCCTGTGGCTTTGGTGGAAATTGTGTCTAATTCACATAGGTGATAGGCATTTCCAGAGAGAGCCTGCTGTTGAGGAGCTTTCTGTCAGGATATTGTGGTTGGTCACCAAGCAGTAATGGAGGAAAAGGAAGAAAACCAGGGAAGCTTCTTATTACACTCAGGGAAGGTGTTCACACATTTTATCTTGTGTCAGGCCAGAAGCCCTTCCCCTGTCAAAAATGTGGTGTCATTTCTACCAAATCTAGCAGAATTTGCACAAACCTGGAGTTGCCAGCTGCTACATGAGGAGAAGTGTGCTTATCCCCCAGCCTAAGGAAGAGGATGTTGGATCTCACAGTGGCAGACACAGTTTTTCCTAGCTGTTCAGAACACCAAGGCCAAGTTCTATTTGGTCGGATGGAACACTGCAGACAAGCAAAGCATAAGGCTTGTGAGAAGTGCCCTTCCACGCTGGAGCAGTGGTTGGTACTCCTGTCTGCAGTGGTAGTAGCAGGATGTGCTCTTCAGTGTGAGCATGTGGACTTGGCCACTTCTTCTGGCCTGTTGCTATTAAAGCTCTATCAGCATCCACAACTGCTTCATTAGGGTTGTGTGTTCGAGGGCACATCCCTGCCCTCTCCTTCTGCAACCTGTTTATGGAGCTGCTGTCTGCAGGTCCTTCCAGTTGTTTTCTGAACCTGCTGATGCAGTCTGGTTTTAATTTGACTGCTGCTGCCGGCCAAGGCAGTGATCCTGGGGAGACGTCAGCAATGGTTTTGAGTCCTCCTGCCTGAATGTCCGTACCATTACTATACTCAACATCACATAGACACAGTTTAGATTGTTTTACCTTGCGCTGATCTGCATTGGAGCCCACCTGCCGTCATACTGCCCCCTCTGTCTTGACAGTAGCGAGAGACATTGGCTGTCAGATCATGCAAGGCTTCATTGTAGGCAGGTGGGTGGCATTTTGCCAGAAAGGAGGAGCTGACACAAAGCTGAGGGTGAGCACAGTCACTCAGGGTTTACTGTGCTGACCAAATGGGATGGGTGCAAGAAGGAAGCTCAGCAGATGGTGGTACATGTCCCTTGCCTGAAAACTGCTTGCACAAGGGAGCTGTTGCTGTAAGTTATTCACACCTCCAGTACAGACAGCGTCACTTTGTGTCACTTTGTGTCACTTTGAGTTGGTTTCATGGGAGAATTGTTGGAGTAACAAAACTAAAAGCAGCAAGAAGTTGGCTCTGTGCATCAGGGTAGTTAAAATTACAAATGAGTTATTACTCTCAACCTCAGGGTAGCTGCTGATCAGATTGCACTGAGTGTGCACAGGATTTTCCTCTTACATCTCCCTGCACCAGTTTGTTTGGGAAAGTCTGCTGTCTTGCCAGCCTCTCTCATCCTTTCTGCTTCTTTTAATATACAGCAGGTTGCCTTGCAGTGATTCAGATGTGGTAATACAGGTCTCAGTACTAGTCTGGCGTTGCAATCTGCCATGCTGGGGACCTGTTACGACATGATTTGATCTTGCCTATCATGAGGAGACTAAGTTGCCTTGTTACCATGTTAACAGCCTGTAACTTCAGAGGGCTGTAGCACGGTATCTGCGGTGTTAAGTGGGCCCGTCCTGCCCCTGCAGACCACAGATGGCTACAGCATGAGAGAGGAAGACTCATGTTATGACATGATCCTCTGAGAACAAAAGTCTGCAGAAGGGTCTCTGAAAGTGCTCACTTCTGACAATTTACACAGCGGAATAAAACTGAAATGTTCTACTTGAGTCAATTGAAGACTTTCTTCATAGTCAGAGGGGTCCTAGAACAGCTCAGCTGTTCGGTGGGGTGAGGAGGCAAACATTTCTAAAGCCACTCAGACGAGTGCTGGTGCAGCACATAGGGTGGGTAGGCCTTGGGTGCAAGGTAGATGTTGTTCTCAGCAGCCGGCGCCGGGCTGGTCAGAGTGGTTTGACCTGCCCCTGGCAGACAGAGCCTTGGGCCATGGTTGGATAACACAAAGCCCTTATTGGCAGTACTGGCTCGACCTGTTCCCAACTGTTCATCCCTGCAGCTGTAGCTGACCCAGCTGCCCAAAAAAATTAAAAGGGCAAGGGGAGGGACTGGCAGTCATGAGATCAGTTCCCGGATCTGGATGGCGGTACAGCCCTAAAGGAGCATATTGATGCAGCTGAGGTGTGGAGCTGGCAGCGTCTTCTGGGAGGCACTGGGATAGATGCTATTGAAATTGGCTTTGCTGTCAGTGCTTTGTGTCTTCAAATAGCAGCTTTAGGCAGCAAGGAGGGAGCCCAGGTCCAATAGTGCACACAGTTATAGTTACCACAGTCATTTTATAGCACAGCTTAGCATTTATAACTGGCTTCACCAGACGCGGTGGTTAATCATGGTTCAGAATCGTTCAGCAGCTTTGGACTTGCGGTCTCCCTCCATTGTCCAAGAAAAAGGGATTTCCAAATCCATGGGAGTAAATTAAGAATTTGAAACTGTGGCTAAGTTTAAAATGGGGTGGTTTCTTTTGGTGCTGGCTTTAAAAGGTGGGTAAAGCAGCATGCTTGGGATCACATGCAGAGTCCTTTTGAGGGCCGTCCTTGGAAGCAAGTAATCATCTGGATTTCACTGTATGCCAGAAGAACAGGGAATGAAGGGAGATGCTTGGATGGTGTTTGGTCAGCCATAAATGAAGCAATGCTTTAGGATGAGGTGTAAGACAGGAAGTGCAGTTCAATAGGGTGTCACTGGGAACAAGTTTATAGAGGGTTTCTTTTGGTCTTGTTTTAAACCGAAACAAAAACAGGATGGTGGTTTTGAATAGGATTCAGCTATGAGGAGGCTGTGTAAGTGATGGGGCTTGCTCATATCTTTGCTACATGGAGAGGAAGGGAATGGTCTAAAATGCCTGAAGCAAACTGAGGACATTTCACCCAGCTCACAGCAGTCAGGCAGAGGGAGAGCTGTCCGAGCAGAGAGGCATACAAGGAAAATGTGGAGCAGCTTAATGAATTGCCCACTTTCATCATGTTAAAGCAGCCCTGCCTTTGTCTCCGTAGGGCTGTCTGAATGCTCCCTTCTTGCAGCAAATACAGTTGACAGAGATGTGGGATAGGAACGGGGTAAGGGATTATCTCTTACATAATAGAGAAAGAGAACTTACTAAGGAAAGATCCTTTTCATAAAGAGACTTGCCCCTAATGCGAGAGGGTCGAACACAACTGCTCTGTGCTAACTAGGCAAATATTTACGAAGTGAGTATACTCAACAGTGAGTTTTCTGATTAGCATTTCGCAGAATTCATCTTTGCTCCAGATACACGCCACACTGTGGTCCCTCCAGAAATCATGTGAGCCCTGGGTATAGTGGGGGACTTTTTCCAAGCTGTTCTAGCTGTCTGTACCTCTGAACTACATTTGTGGATATTTCTTAGAGGACAAAGGGCTTGAAATCATGTTTTCAGTGTCAGGCAAAGTTCAACAACTGCTCTAGAGCCACAGCTCAGGGTAAAGCAAGAGTTACTTGCTGCTGGGGGTTGGCCCGAGCGCTAGAGCTGTTATATGAAGATACTGAGGAGATGGTGTATAGCCTGCTGGCTATATTGTCAGCTCTACAACAAACTGCCTTTCTGCTGTAGGTTGGAATTCACCATAAGCTCCAAGTGTGGGTTTTCCCCCTGCTCCTTTCAATGCAGATTCCTTCATGGTAGGTTCAGTCAGGGCTAGTCCTGAAAACTTTTCTTCATGACTTTAGCTGCTCTGTCGAAGGTACTGGGGAATCATACTGTGTGTTAAAAAGTGGTTTTTTCCCATAATTGGGGTTTTTTTTCTTTTTCCCCAAATGTATTCAGTTCCATTTACTGTAAATAGTCCTTTTCTAGCTTGAATATTTTCATTTCACAAGGCATGGAGATACAACCGATGCTCTCTCGGCTGTGGGCTCATTAAATATTTAACTTGGGTGTTTGCAGTTGATGCAATGAAGGTGGCTGAATTTTAGTATTTAGAATGTTTGCAATAAAAATGGACAAAGATAACACCCAAAATCTTTTCAGTTGACCCTGCATGTTTAAAAGATGTTCTCCAGTTTGTGGGTAGAAGTAGAAGCAGCATTGTGTGTGGGTCCAAAAAATCCCAAATTTACTAGAACTGCTACCACCTAGCGGTGGCTGCCTCTACTGTAAAATATAAAATAAGCTGGGGTTATTTCAGTTAATGTAGGGAAAATAGTAAATCATCAGCTCATCTGACTGGTAATGCCAGCTGCTTGTACCACATCCATTTCCAGTGCTCTGTCTGCTCCAGTTTTGAGGATTATTTATGTGATGGTTTTTCTAACACTTCTCTTGGGATGTGAGGAATGTTTGTCAATAAACACTTGCTTTAGCAACAAAATGTTTTTCATTGCATCCTGTTTTGTCTAATAACTTCATAGCATCTCAAGCTCTGCTCTCTATTCCACCATAGTTCCAGTAAAAAGGAAAACCACGGGAAAAAGAATCAAGCCAGCAAGCTCTCCACCTTGATCTGTATCTGTTCTTTTATCTGAAATTTTTCACATTTGGTGTCCCTCTTTGTAATTTGGTTTGCATATGTAGGAAGGCAGTTCCCTCCCCTTTCTTGACACCAATAAAGGATGAAGTGGATTCTTCTGACTGGGCTGACCAAAGACTGCAACTTGATTTGTAAATAGGCTTCAGCGAAACAGTCTTTTCTTTACGCAGTTTGAAGAAAAAATTATTTCATCTACATCTATATAGTGGTTTCTTTCATGCAAACGGAAAAGTTTTTGGGTTCTCAGATGGAGTCCTTGAGGTTTAGCTTATGAATACATCTCATGAGAAGTTCTTTTTTTCCCAGGAGCTGATGAGGCAGCAGCTGTGTTACCGGTGGTTGTTTTGTGTTGCCTTCTTCCCTGTGTCCTTATGTCCCTGCTTTTCTCCTCTTTCTTCCTTATCCTGCACATCTTTTTTGACTCTGGTGTCAGAATTGTGATCTTCAAATAGTGTCACCTTCTTCTCTTCATTTTGGGGGGGCGACACAAACTCTGGTTGAACATGACAGGGTAACATATTCTGCTCCCATGGTTGCTGAAGAAGTGGCAGTGGGTGGGAACCTCTACAAGTGGGTTTCTCCACTCTTGTCCTCTTGATTCACCAAGTGTAAATTCTGTGGGATAACAAATGGACCGGAAAGAGTTTTACAGCCTTAGCAAGTGAAAGATGGGAAAGGGGCAAAAGAAGCAGCAGGCCTTTCCTGTGCATCCTGTTTCTTTCACTGCCTGGAATCAAGTGACTGCTCTGCAACATAAATCAGCCAAATTCTGCAGATGGGAATTACCCATTTGAGAGGAGCTCAGTCTTGTTGGAGGGATGTTTGCCCAGATTTGAAGGTTTAGTCAAAATCCTCCTCCTTGTTTAAGATACAACCCTGCTGGAGCTGTGTGGCCAGCAGGGTTTCTGTTGCTGCAATGGCCATGTAAGCAGGAAGAAAACAGTAGTGCAGGCCAGGCCTCACCTCTGCTGGAGTGGATGAAGCAGCTGCCAGAGCAAGACTACCCTTGCAGCCATCCCTTGCACACTGGGCCCGGCACAATTGTCTTCATTACCATTTTGTTTACCGCACACCTTCACAGCTCTCCTGCTCCTATTCCAGTTCATCGGAAGCAGAACTGGGCTGATTCTCACCCATCCCCAAATAACCAGGATTTGTGCAAAGCAGCTCACTTTTTCACCAGCTGCAGAACCAACTGCACAGGTTGGGGATAAGCACAGAGCAGCTCAGCTAGTCAGGAACTGCTGCTTTACGTGAAGTACCTGCATGAAGTTTCCCAAGGGGCCTGTGAAACTCCTTCTCAACAAGGAAGAGGGCAGGTCTGGATTGTGCAGGTGAGGAGGAAGAGCAGTCCCCCAAGCACATACACGTATCAACATGTCCCTGGATACGTCACTGCCTGAGTTTTGAATGTGTTCCTTCAGGGGTGCTGGGCCCAGAAGAGCTTCAGAAGAGAAGGCCTGTGTGCATTCATGTTCCCAGGGTCTGGAGTGGGCTTTGCCCTTTGTGAAGGCACATTGTTTAAACTTAAGAGTTTGGTTTTTTTTTGATGCCGACCTCATCTCTTTGCCTGGGCCAGTACATCGATTACCTGTGGACCACCCGTCCCTTGAAGTGTTTTCTCTTGTGGACAGGAAAATGTAGTTGCAGGCCAGGCATGCAAGAACAGAATAACAGCTGGGAAGAGGCCCAGGGCACAGAGGAGAGGAAAGAAGGAGATAGAGTTCAAGTACAATTCACTGAAGAATGAGTATACTGTAAGAAAAATAATATATTTTTGAAAATACTTGAAGCAGAAGAAGAAAAAGTTAAGGAAAAATGGGAAAATCATGCATGATATATGACATTGAATGTCACAGTTGGGACTTCCTCACTCACTTTGCTTCTAATGTTTCATGTTGAAAAACCAGGAAAAAAACTCCCTCTGCATCCACTGTTTTCTCTTTGGTCAATAAAGAGTTACAAGACATCTCTCTGGGTACTCTTAAGAGGAGCTTTCTCCCATCTTCATTTCCTCGTGCTCTTCACTCATCTTCATCCTAACAGAGCTCACATGGTTTCCTGCCCCTCTCCTTAATGAACCCCCTCTGCGCTGTGCTGGCAGCCTTTCTTTGGCCAAACACACATCCCGTCAGGGGAGCATTTCCTGACCTTGCAGGGGATGAGACAGGGCAGCCCACATCTGCTTTCAGACATCCCCATCCTCACATTCTGTAGCCTTACACACAGATTAGGGCTTGCTTGCGTGTTTTAATGGGCAGATAATTAGATGAGCAGTGAACTTTGTGTAATGCACTGTCTATGTAAACAGATCTGTTTTGATTAAAAGGTGAGATTATTTTTTGTGATAGGTCACTTCTCCCCCTTAGACTCCCCCAAGAAAAAGCGTATCAAGAATTGCATACTGTTAAGTGATCATTCGCTATCGCCAGAAACACTGCTACGTTTTGACATTTGTTTAATGGCCATTTATTATCACTAGTGAGAGGAGATGGGGTCAGTGCAAGTCATGTTGCAAGACTATGTTCAAACTAGTTAGTGCCTGAGAACAATCTTCTTATCTTCTGTTTTTACTCCTTGCTTATGAAAAAAAGCCTTCAGTAGGAAATCTAGGCAGTTCAGAGACAAGCACATGTTGTACTGTGTCAAGCAGAGAGCTTGCACTGCTCTTCTAGAGTTTCTAAATCCCTGTAGTTACTCAGCAGCTATCAGGCTTGCAGATGAATGTTGAAATGCCGGGTAGGTTGTTGCTCTCTTTGCTGCATGCTGTCAGTAAGAAAGAGGTGGGATAGAGGACTTAGAGGAAAGTTTCAGCTTTCAGAAAGCACAGCTTGTGAAGTTCGTGTCCTGGAACAATTCCTGTGAAGTGGCACTGGGGATGCAGTTATATGCCATGCAGAAGCAGCAGCTTTGGCCTCCAGAGCCAGTCCAGCTTATTTCCTATTTACAAACACAGTATTTGTGTAGAGTACCTTGGAAGAGGTACAGCTCCAGTCCTCTGTTCTCCTTAAGCACCTTATCTGCTTTAGCTTTTTGGACATGTTACATCTTCAGCAACGTTAAGACTGCAGACAGGTAAGTAAGCAGAGGACACCATTAAGGACCACAGCTTAGGTCATTTTTGCCTTCTTGTGGGGTAACTGTGAAACAGCAAAGCCTATTACTGCCCCTTGGCTTCATGTTTTGGTTCCAAGTGGCATTTCAGAGACTCAGGTGTGGATGAGCTTCCACATCTTCCACTTTAATGGTGTATACCCAACTTTTTAAGCCAACTTCCATGTTACTGTCTGCACTAACCATTCACATTTAATTGTACCAGTTGGTTGCACGAGGCCTTTACGTTCCCTTTGAAAAGCATTTCCTGCTACACAAAAATTCGTTTGATAAATATGTGGGGTGTGTATTATTTCCATCTATGTTCATGTGTTTCATACATGAGTTTATTAGTAATACATACATGTGTCTCTGGAATGGTTTATTTGTGATAGTGACCTCAGCTCTTCTTTGGTGTCTCAGCGTGTTGTGTTCTCTGGCTAAATGTGATTATATTAAAAATTATTTCAAGAAGCTGCTGAGATTGTGAGTCTATTTTGGAAAAGAAAGCATTTTGTGAAAGATTCTGTATCATCTCGTTAATGGGGTTCTGTGGTGTTTTGATAGCTCTTTTCATCTGTAAGTTACTGGCCTAGGTCACAGACAGGAGAAACAGATGTTGTTGGGATGCTTGGTCAGAAGCAATGCTCCTGACTCCGTGTGCAGGCTCACCACTGGTAGTTGGGAGTTACCAGAGAGCATCCCATTGAAAGTTTCTCTGTGTTTCCTTGCAGAGAGCCAGGCTGATGCAGAGACACTAGCTGCAGGAAACAAAGTCTTGAACCTGACGTACGGCGAGAAGGAGCAGTCAGAGGAAATGACAGAGCTACCGGAGAGTGAGCGCGGCCCCAAGGAGGAGCAGAAGGCTGAGTCCCTTCTGTCAGAAGAGGATGCTGAAGAAAAAGTGGATGGATATGAAGAGGGCCCTGAGGAAGATTCTGTAAGTAACAAAAGTCTTGACCTCAATTTTGCCAGCAAATTAATGGACTTCAAGCTGGCAGAGAGTGACCAGAGCACAGGCAGCAGTTCTCAGACTGAAAGGAAACATGCCTGTGACATTTGTGGCAAAACCTTCAAGTTTGCTGGCACTCTTAGCCGTCACAAAAAGGCCCACATTCGTGAGGACAGAAAGGATGAAAGGAGCAGTGAGGATGAAAGCAAAAGCATTCAGGATGATGCAGGAGCTCCCTCGATGCAGGACTGTGGTCTTGAGCAGGAAGAGTCTCCGTTGGACTTGAAGGTAGTGGAGTCTCCTGTGGACTTTGAGGCAACAGGAAAGGAGAATGAAGAGAGCGAAAGCATCTCTGAGGGGGAAGGCACAGAGAGAAAGTCCACTGAGAAGAGCAGTGATGACAAACCAAAGACTGATGGGGCTAAGAGTACTGCAAAAGCAGACAAAAGAAAGAAAGTCTGTACTGTGTGCAACAAGCGTTTCTGGTCTCTGCAAGATCTGACGCGACATATGCGGTCTCATACAGGTAAGAGGAGGCTTGAGGGCAGAACAGACCATGAGGTGTCCCACCAGACTGAGGTGTCTGCTCTGGAGGTGCACGATTGCTGCTGGCACTTGAGGTTGGAGACACTGCTTTTAGTCCTAAAGGTATCTGCAAGGTGTCTTCTCTCTTTCTTATCCCCATGCTGCATACAAAGCCTTTGGAGGGAGCAGGAATTGCAACCACCACCTTATTTTCAGCTGCCAAACTGTTTTCCCCCATGATTGCTTGCAGAGTTCAGAGGCGAGGGCAAGTGTGGAGATCCCGGGGCAGCTTCTGGCTCCCTTCTTACCGTATGTCCGTGGCTTTACCTCTTCCCAATATTTTGACCAGCAGTGGAGAAACCTGTCAGTGTATGATGAGACTTCACTCCGAGCTGAAGTTTAGAGAGAGAGAGAGAAAGACTCTGGTTTTGTCTGATGATGTGAGCCTAATATGGGTAACGTGCTGGTGATGTCTGTGAGCTGCTGCTTGGGTGGAAGGCAAAGATCCAGTGGGTAGTCAGGCAGGGAAGGTGGAACACAGGTAGTGAAACATTTGCCCAGTGACTTGACTGGGCAGTGGGATTGCTTTATGTGATAGGCAGATTTGCAGCAGTGCCTTGCAAATGAGATGAAGCCATGAACCAGCTCAAAGGTGAATTAATCATTCATCCATATTAATTATGTATTTCACCTGCCAGCAAGCTGCTCTGATGTGGGAAAACTTGTGCATTTTGACATTTTGTGTCTTTTGAAGGTGTTCTCTACTGAAGACAAGATCTTTGCCATTAACAAAATATTTGAGCTGTAATTGACAGTGATTTTTAGAAAACTACACCAAAGAACAATGCCTGAACTAGACTTCAACCCTTCTGAACCATAAATGTTCGCCTCTTAAGTGCAAAACTGACCTGTTTTCTTCTGGCATTGAGCCACAAGTGAAACAGGTCCCATTCATGTGCCTATTTTCATACAAGTGCAGAAGCTTTGGGAAAATGCTGATATCTAAAGTACTGAGCTTTACCCCCAAACAATGTGTGCCTGTGGATGTTCCCATACTCTCTGTTTTAATCATTTTCATTGCATGCTGGGTTATATGGGCCTTGTCAGTATGTTTTTTTCCTGTTTGTTTCTCTTTCCTTTCTTATTTGACACTGAATTTTGTTTTAACATGGAATAGGTGTGGAATAGGAGCCTGGCACAGTGCTTTCTTCAAATTTAATTAATGTAACTAACAACCCACCCCCACTGTCAGATCAAGGTATTTTCAGCTAAGTATTTTGTACAAATGCTGGGGGTTGACTGTTCTCCTTGTCTCCTTGCCACTTGTTCAACTATATTGGCAATCTCTTGCACATTGCTTATACTTCAGTTTTAATGTGCGAGGTTTGTAAAAGATACTTGTAAAGTTTTGGGATTTTTTTACTCAGAAGAGGAACATTTGGGACACACTGAAGTGTGCAAGAAACCTCTGCCTGCCTACTGCGTGTCTCATTCTGATGCTCATTGGCACTAGATGGTGTCTTGATGGAATTGCAGCACTGAAAAGACTTTAAGAGGCACAGTTGGAAAGGCAGGACAGGTTGGGGTGAGACCTTTGGTTCTTCAGGGCAGACAGTACCTGGGGCACTGTGTGTGGTTAGTATTTTGGGAGGATTTTGTCTGTGGGGCTG
Organism: Oreocharis arfaki; assembly: GCA_013398015.1. Lineage (NCBI taxonomy): Eukaryota > Metazoa > Chordata > Aves > Passeriformes > Paramythiidae > Oreocharis > Oreocharis arfaki. The sequence goes on from VZRR01009423.1 coordinate 115,406, forward strand.
TGGTTGCTTTGTTTTCCAATGAGTTCTGCTTAATAAAGTATTCTCTCTCTCCACATGTGTCTGGGGCTGACCTGCAGCAGGGAGCCCACGTGGTGGGCTGGTTTCATCAAGGCTTTCGAGTTCCAGAGCTCGACCGTAAACCTTTTCCAGAAAAGTTGCTGACTAGGTTAGACAGGATGCTAGGGAGCACCTGGTGCTTACAGTCTTCCTCCTTCCGTAGTGCAGGGCCTTGCCAAGCTTGTAGCTATCTCAAGACACTTAGTTTTGATACTCCATTTGTGCCGTAGGCATTTACCTGTATTCCTGCTTGCACTCCATCAGCTGGTGTGCTAGTACAGAAGCAAAAAATCTGCATAAATGTGATGTTTGATGTAGGTACAGAATTTCCAAAACGCGAAGTGTTCTACACTGCTTGAAACAAGAGGGAGGCGTGTGTGTGACCTCACGGCTGACTCTGTGTTGTAATTCTCTTCCAGGTGAGAGACCTTACAAGTGTCAAACCTGCGAACGGACCTTCACTCTGAAGCACAGCCTGGTCCGTCACCAGCGCATCCACCAGAAAGTCAAAAATGCCCGAAACCACGGTAAGGAGAGTGACAAGGAGGAGACGCAGTCGAGGTGTGGAGAAGACAGTGAGAATGAGTCCAGCCACAGCGGCGCCAACCCCATCTCCGAAAGCGAGTGCGACTCCGCGGGGGGCGTCGGTAGCCACTCGTCCCTCGTGGGGAGCCGAAACGAGCCCCTGGCCGGCATGGTCACGGACTCGCCCTGCGGAGAGGAGAGGAGCGGCGCCTGCCTCGCCGAGCCCGCCAAGAGCGTGCAGAAACAGATGGCAAAAGACCAGGAACCACGGGGCAGCTCCGAGCACGAGAGGCCCTCAGGTTTCATCCAAGACTTGCTGGAGATGCACAACGCGCCGTCTCCCATGAATCACATCCTGGCCTCTGCAGACAGTGCGCCTCAGCTCTTGGGAGTGGAATGACTTGATAGGAGGTTGGACCCGTCTCGGCAGGCAAACTGAAGCCAGCAGAGCGAGGTTTCTGGAGTCTGGTTTTGGAAGAGCAACCTTAACAGCTACGGGGAGAGTATGGCAGACTGGACATGGTGCCATATGCCTTTCAGTATAATAATGCAAGAGACTACAGTATATACTGATTTGAGTGCCTTACTACTTTATTAGATCTTTTGGTATTATAGATTTTTTCAAAAATGATTTTAATATTTTAAAGAATTATTTGGAGAGGACCCTTTTTCATTTAAGCATTAATGTTACCTTTTGTATTGGTGTGCGTGAGCTTGTTCTTGTATATCTGTGATAGTCGCTGTGTTTGTTCTCTGAGCTGGAAATGGGGCAGTGGGGTGGGAGGCCCTTGGATACCATAGCCAATAACTGGAAGAAAAATGATGTGAATTTCATATGAAATAGTCAGAGGAGATGCAGAGGAGACATTGATTTATTGGTTTTTTTTCTCAGTAGATGTTCTTGCATTTGCCACATGGTGGAGCATTAAGCCTGTTCCAGGCCTGAACAACGTGGCATTTGAAGGTGTTCAAAGTGGTTCAAGCCAAAAGCAGGAAACACAAATGAATTTCAACCTCATGCTTGTTTCCACTTTTCAGCATTAGAAGTGGTCTTCTGAATCCTAGGGGTTTTTTCTGGCCGTCACGGACTGAGCGTGTATACAGAGAAGAGTTACATAGCAACGTAACCTATGGAAATGATGCACCCGCTGTTACATATGTTTGATTTGCTTCAGTATATTATTATTATTATTATTTTATTATTATTTTATAAATCCATCAGTTCGCTTGTCTCTGCAGTCAGCAGAAGCCAATGGGCAATATTTGCCCACGGAGATGCGTAGCGCAGCTTGGATCCCGTCTCGGAGTGTTCTCGACTCACCGCTTTCACCAGCTCCTCCTCGTGTTGTTGAAGCTCTTCTACTGTACTTTACATGAACCCCTTCCTCCGACCGGAGCGTGCCGTGGAGGCCAGCGAGGTATCGTCCCCGGTGCGGGGGCACATCTCCCTCGCGGCGGGCGCGAGTGTGCGACCGCGGGGCCGCGCGTGCGTGGGAGAGGCGCCGCGGGTGCCGCAGTGACCTCGCTGCCGCCACGTCGGTGACAGCCTGCGTCGCCCACAGAGCAAAGTTATTCCGTCTTCCAGTCGAAAGCAAGGGAGAAATGCGAGCCTTACCCTCCTCTTGCTTCTGTCGTGTTCTAGAGCAAGAAAATACTACTGGTGATAAAACTACAGATATACGACATGTTAAAAATAAATAAAATAAATTTAAAAGAAAAAAAAAAAGAAAAAAAAAAGAAAGAAATTCTTCCTGAGATTTTGGGGTTGATGCTTGAAGACTTGAGGTGTGTGTCTAAATTTCATATCAGTAATTTAACCCCTTTAATGCTGGCAACTGGAATTTCTCCGTATGGCTCCTGTTGCCGGCAACAGGTGACACTCCAGCCACCAATATTGAAGGGGTTAAGCAAAATGTATCCTACTGTAGCTGCGCATTTTTAGGAGTGCCCAGCATTTTTGTTGTCCTTGTCGTTGTTGTCGTTATTGTTGTTTGTTAATTGTCCTTCAGTCATGACCTCTGGGACAGACAGAGCCATAATAGCATTGCCGGAGCCTCACTGTGCTATTCCACCACTGCAGCCCCCCAGCCCAGCCCGCACTGTGACCCTCCCTCCTTCCCACCGCAGAATCGCTTTTCCTGCTCTCACCAGACATGGAGGAAGTGGGCCCTGGATCCAGTCTATATTATATAATATATATATATCTATATATATCTATATATTAAAAATTCTCGGAAAAATTTCTGGAGACTGAAATCTCACNCAACCAATGATTCATTTGAAACTCTATCCAGGTGCATTCTACTTAATTAAAACCAGTTCACGCATCCCTTAAATTGTTATTACTATTATAATTATAATAATAATTATTATTATTATTTTGGGTATTTTTTGGTTTTTGTAATTTTTTTGTTTGTTTATTTTGGGGTTGTTGTTTTGTTGTTTTTGTTTTTTTCTTTTTTTGCAACTCTCCACACTAAACTGCGCAATACTGTGGGGGAGAAGCCATTACTAAACTATATGCTGCAGAACAATGTAGCAAGTAATTAATTCCCAGCAGCCTGCCGGGACATCTGCTAGCAATAATCACTATTGATTTAAAGCTTTATTTAGCCTTTATCTATATCCTAGTAGAGTATAAGGTCTTGCCACATTTTATTGACATTTTTATTAGTTGAGTTTGACTGAGAACTGTTGCTGTCGTTGGGGTTTTTTTTGTTTCCCCTCCTCCCCCAATATTAAACTGTGAAATTTATAATGTGTTTAAACTATGGGTGAATCTTAGGCTTTAGTTTGCATGTTCAGCTAATTTGTCTCTATACGATTTTCGTTTGAATCTTTTTATTTTTTTTCCTCTCTCAGGGCTTTTACAAAAAACAAAAAAACAAAAACAAAACAAAAAGAAAACAAAAAAAAAATCTTCTAAAATTCTTTTGCCTGAGTTGCAATGGACTTAATATGGAGATAATTCAATCACTACATTAAGCACTTGACTGTGAAAGCGCAAAAAAAAATAAAGGAAAAAAAAAGAAAAAAAAAGAGAGAACCTTCTTTGAGGCTGTTGTGAAATAACTTTAGGGGGCTATGTGACAGTCTGATTCCATTTTCAGAATGATTCATCTTCTCTTCTCTGTGTGTCTCCTTTCTCTCTCTTCTCTCTCCACGAAGGAAGTTTAATCCTAGTGATTTCATCCCATGCAGGAAACAGTAATAAATGTGTAGAATTCATATTTTTCTAAAGGGAACTTAAACTGCTGCTACGAATTGTGTACAAGACTGGTTTATGCCACATGAACAGAGAATCACACATTGTTTTGGTACTTTTATTCCTCTTTTTTTTCAGTTGTACAGTACTTCCAAATTCAAAATAAAAAGTAAAACTTGTTCTGTATCAAACCATCTAAGCAATAAAATGTTATATTTAAAAATTAGAGGTTATGAAATTGACGTGGCTCTTGTTGTGGGTTTGTGGTGACTTGTTCTCAGACTTAGCTCTGCTGGAGGATGACGTGCAAGCCGGAGCTTATCTTTGCCAATGGATCACTGTTTCTCTTCCTTCGGTGATCCGAGTTTGAGCTGGAGATTATTGCAGCACTCTGAAAACCCGTGTTCATTTTGACCACCATTTTCTGGTAGCCAGGCCCCTTTGAGACACTGCTTTTCTCCCAAGGCAGGTCCTCAACACAGCAACTGAAAACAGCAGAAAAGTGCTGATTTTCCTGCACAGGCAGGGTCAGGATTCTCTTTCCTTTTTTAATTAATTGTAGCCCCATGGTCACATAGGTGAGCATCCTCTCAGCTTGCAGTGTACCAGCCAGGGTTATTTTTAAATTAAGTAGGTTTCTGCCACCATAGTTTTCTTGCATAAATATTTATGGCCACAAACTCTTCAGGATGTATTCAAAAGCCAAGTGCATGTGTCAAAAAAAGAGACAAATCCTTTGTTGTAGCTTGTCAGAGCTGCCTTAGCTGCATTTCGTATGCCTTCCTATAAATAAAATGCATTTCACAGGACAGTGAGCCGAAGAATCATCTGAGTTGTGTATCCAGCTCTGGAGGCCAGGGAATTGCAGTGAAGCTGAAGCATCCACATCTTCCTAAGTCCTGCTGCGATGGTGCTTTCTGGCAGAGAAGTGAACCAGGTTCAGAATGAGAGACAGACTCAGGGGTGAACTGCTGCTGCTTTCCCCCCTTCAAGCCTCCTGCACCTTCCCGATGGAGGTCAGGATTCCTCACAGCACTTTATCTGGTGAGGACCTTGGTCCCTCAGCCCCCCAGAGGGACAGGTTAAAACAAAAGCAGTTAGCCGGCCAGCTCTGCCCCAAACCGAGGATATCTGATGAGCTGGGGCTCTGAAGGCTCTCTGGGTGGGCTCATGGGGTGGAGACATCATTTCTGAGGGAGGAATCCTGCAGAAAATAATTTTCCCTCTCCCACCCACTGACCTGAATCGCCTCTCCTCGCGTGAGACTGATGGGAAGCCCGTGTCCAAGTGGCCCGGGGACCTGTCAGAAGGTGTAAAATCAAATGGGATCAGTTTATGTGGCTAGGAAGTGATGGTGACTAATTACTTAGAAACTGATGAGTTAGAAAGCACTTAGTTCTTTGCCATGGAAGGGTGTAATTGCTGTGCCCAGCCCTTTTCTCCTTTTACCTCAATTTGACCATGACTATTGCCGAGTTGGGAACTTCCCTGCTCTTCCTGCCTTGGATGGGGTAACACCCTGCAGGCCAGCTGAACTTCACTCCGTGCTGGCATTTCCCTCTTCCTGTCTCCACTCCTCCCTGCACTAACACCCATGGCAGCGATTGCTAGAGCTGGCCAGAAACATCAGGTTAACAGAGAGGTGGGGAGGTGGTGGTGCTGTCTCCGTGTGTCTCTTCCAACTTGCTGCTTCCTTGCCTCATTCCCTAAAGCTTTTTTTCCCACCTTGGCAAGGGTGAAGCTGAGGTTCATTCCTGACATGGACGCATGAGAGATCCACAGCAGTGCTTCAGGTGTGGAGGCCACGTGCTTGCCCAGAGCATTAAGGTTTGGGGAAGACCCAAGTCCTCTGCCACCACAGGGATGCCTTGGCAGCAAGAAGCACCAGGAAAGTGGTTTTTTCCCAAGTGTGGAATATGAAGCTGTGGGTATGGGCAGGAGATAGCAGGATTGGGTGAAAACTCGCTGCCCCAAAGCAGAATGTGGAGCCTCGTTGGAGCATCTTTTGCATTTTTGCTGCTACTGAAATGCAAACAAGTAAAGAGAGAGGAATAAAGGTATTCGGTTTTCATTATGCAGCTGTCTCAAAGTAACCAGCATTTGCAGGATGGGAGGGCTGTACACCTACACCGAGATCTTCAGAAAGTGAGTGCAATAAGAAATTATTTGCTGTTGACACCTCACAGTGTTCTGGTCTGTTCTGTTCAAAAAAGCCTTTCTCAGACAAAATTAGTCACAATTCAACCAGCAAAGGCAGCAAGGGGCGAAAGTTTACTCAAAACCTTTCTTTCTTCACAAGTCTCCAGTCTGGGGAATCATACATGCCATTTTCTTTCATTATAGCATTTCTGTAATTATAATGGGATTGAAAATGTCTCTTTTGGAAACCCTGAAGTTTAGGATTATCTGCAAAACGGAGATTCAAGACCCCAGCACAGAATAACCAGCACTTTCTGTAGGTCGAAGAGGCACCATTTTTCATTACCCACTCTGACAAGGTAAAAAAAGGAAAGGATGGAGAACTGCATTGGATCGTTCAATTGGAACATCTCTTAACTGCTGGACTGTGGAAAAAGGGGCCACACCAGCACTTCCCAGAACCTGAGTACTGGAGTAGGCAACCTCAGGGAGGGAAGTGAGTAAAACCTGCACAACGCCACCAGCACCTTCAGGTGTCGTGGGTCAGCTGAGCCCTCCAGCTGAGGAGCTGTGTTCAAGTACTTCCCCTTTCATCCCCTTCTTTGGCAGTAATTACTGTGCAGGGGAGAGGCTGCACCCACACTGCACCAGCCAGAGGGGCAGAGAGGGAGATGCTGGGATTTGGGCTCCAATCTGTTTGGGAATAAGCGAACTGACTTAGATTTTTAAAACCTCCTTCATGTCAGGGAGGAGCTGAAAGTTTCCTGAAAAATGGTCTGAGGTTGGGAAGGGGGAAGAGCGTGTGAGAAAAGGTCTAACCTGCTAGTGGGATGGCATGATGTGCATATGTATCTGCATCCTAGGTTGTGTGGTGTCTGTGCTGGGGACGTGTTGGGTCACCTGGCTGTGTGTGCTCTGCAGGTTGGAAGCACAATTCACTACAGCAATCTCTGGACTTCGAGTCCTGGGTGTGCTCTGGAGTTCCTGAGTTTGCCCACCAGCCCCACACTGGAGCTGCCCTCCTTGCTCCAGGTCCTCACATGCACACTCAGGGAACAGGGAAAACAAACATCCAGGAGCATACTGTTGTCCCTATCTGGAAACTGGTGACTGCTGGTACCTGCAGGTTTATGGGGGATCAGAGGATTTCCCTACTCTTGGGCAAGTAGTGCCATGCGGCATCACAGGGTTAGAAAAACTGGAAACAACGCTAAAATGACAGGAAGTTCAGCACAGCTGGGGTAGGTATGGTCACAGTCTGTTCCTCTGGTTTTGAAGTAAGAACATTAACAGGAATAGTGGTTTGTTCACGGAGCCCCTGCCAGAGCCTACAGCGTCTCCTGCAGGTGCAGGGTCTTGCACTCAGCAAGTTCAGACCTCTTGGCCTTTCTCAACACGGCCTCCACGGTGTCCTTCCTTGTCCCCTCAGCTGAGGATCATGTTTTTGCAATGCAGTTTCAGGGAATGCATTTTTAGGTGATTTAATCTCTTCTCACCAGTCCTGAAAGGATGATTTATGCCAAGTAAGCCCAAGGTGTTTCTCCCCCATGATGAGTTGGTGTCAGACACAGATGGTGTCTGCCCGTGGCCCTATGACAAGTTAGGGACTAATTTGTCCAGTGGTGTGCATGTATTTCTTGGGAACGATTAGAGGACTGGGGGGGAAGGGAAAGGGCAGGGGAAGAATAGCACAAGGAGGAGTGCTCTGGGACAGAATTATTTGGTGTTTTTAGGATTTGTCACCAGCTGCACCACTACGAAAGGTGCAGAAGCTGCAACAGCACCAATCCCTGTGGGCTGCCAGGCCTCATCAGTGGCTTCACCTGGGCAGTGAGGCCTATTTAAAGCAAGGGGTGGGGTGAAGGTTGGGTTGTGGGCAAGCAGGAAAGTGTGAGCAACATCAAGGTCTGTATTGTAAAAAGATGTTTACGAGGCTGTTTTTCCAGAAGTATCTGTTTTAAATAAAGGAGTCAGTTGGTACCTGGGAGAAAAAGGGTGGTGAGACAGAGGGCAGGTGTCCTGCTCAAAGGCAGCAGTGAAGATGCAGACTGCCGGCAGGGCACTGCCTAGAATGAGACACCCAAAAGATACAGGAGCATCTACCTTGCTGCCGTTGTATGCAAGTGTCACCTGAGGTAAGTGACATGGAGCCTGCATGCATGTGCCACTGTTAATGGGCTGCCTGACAGGTGATAAGCCTGACTCAACTCTCTAGGGAGATGTAAACCTTCCAGGTAAGGGGCTTTGATGCCTTCATTTCAAGATGTGTCTGTAATCACCCTGGAGAAGTGAAACTAGAGTTGCGAAGCATTGTTGAGGCTTTTCAAAAATTCTAGTATTGCCTCCTACTTTCATTTCTCAAGACCACTCTCTGAAAAAAAAAAATCCTCACAAAGAGGAAGCTGGAGTTTTTCATCTATTAAACAGTAGTGAGTGGGAAGACTTCTCCAGCTCACCCAACCTCACTGCGTAATGCAGTAGAAAATGTTGTAGCAATCCTCCAACTAGTAGGAACTGAAAATAGCTTTCTCCTTTGCTGTGCTTGTTTATTTCTCCTGTGCCAGATCTGTCTCTTGTTTGGCAGGGAAAACTGCCAGGAGTGTATGAGGAAACTCTGGACGATGGGTGTTTGGAATACGCTGTTGTGAAAGCACTTGAACCTCTCTAGAGCCTTTCAGCAGAGGGCTGTGAAGCAGTTTACGAACATCAGTTAATGGGAGGCTGTAAATAAGAGAAATCTGCCAGAGAAAAGGCTTTTCATCATGAAAGGCCTGATCTGTTTCACAGTCTCGGAGGCAGAGGTTAATGCGGTGAAGGCCAGCGCCGCTGTGGGCTGACTTCTCGTCAGTAATTTTTAGCCTGTAACCACACGTGGAGCATGGCCCTGCTGCTCATAAAAATGTGCCAAGGTTGGGACAGAATGTCAGCCAGAGGGGTCGGTGGCTCCGCAACAGGGCCTGCCCCGAGCACTGGGCTATGAGAAATAGCAGAAACAAACGCTCCTGTGAATGTGTGCACACAGGACTATCAGCCCCTGCCCTCAGACATGGTGTCATATTTGGGCACTAAAGCAATTCATGTGTTAGCCTTTCCTCCCGTCTCCTGTTATCTGATCCTGCAGAGAATGACAGCCTAGGTTTGTTCTTTTCAATGAGCAGCATCTGACTTCCAATGAATCTGCACCCAAAAGAAGTATGTGTACTTTATGTTGGGGTGATGGCAGTGCTAGTTGTGAGATGCAGGCTTGCTTTGACCAATATTCCTCCCAAGTGTTTGCAACTCAAGCTTTACCACGTGGCCTGTGCTTGGGAAAGTGATGGGCAAAACCTGGCTGTAAACAGAGACTGTAACCTTTGTCATTGTTGTTTTCCTCCAATTCTACCAAAGTACAGCCCTACCTGGAGCACAGGGCTCCTGGGCAGCAGCTGGGGAGGAGGCAGCACATGTCCTACTGCATGCACTGCTGCTGAATGGGATCCAGCACTCCTAGATTTGCATATTTTGCCAGAAAAGTCCCTTTTTGGTGGCAGGCAGGACTTTTAACAGCATTTAATCTGCTGCCTTCAAGATGCCTGTATGACCGAAGCTTTACAGGCTCCAAAGTTACCTGCATCAGGTCCACTATACTCCACAGCCGGAGAAAATCCAAGTATCAGCCTGCCTACATACACACTGCAGTTCTTGGAGTCTGCACCACAACACAGCGAGTCTGATCTTTGACCTTGTGTCTACATCTGTCAATATCTTGGAGTTGAAACCACAGAGGCTGCTTAGCACAGCTACCCAAGACCCAGAACTCACTAGGGCTGTAGGTGAGGGAAACAGAGGGATATGGAGAAGTGAGCAACCTGTGCAGCCCATGGTAACACATTTTGGCACAGGATGCAGAGCCACATGCTGCCTTTAATGCATTTGGTTATTAATTTTTGGTGAATACACCTCTTTGGCAGCTTTAAACTTTTTCTGAACCGTAAGAGTCCCTTTAGCTACTGCAAAACACCTGCTTAAAAATGAAGGTATTTGATTTGAACAATAATTAAAAGTGATAGCAGCTTCTCTGCTAGTTCCTTCAGTGTTTTTACTCAACTGCAGCTGAGGGATGTTTTGCAGTTTGTCAGCAGGTCCTTGGTGGCCTGTACTTAATCCCACTGCAGTGCTTCACTGACATCTGGCTCCATTCAATTCTACAAATTCAGCAAAATGGGAATGACGGGGTGATGGTCCTTGGGGATTGCCACTGAAAGGAGTAACAAGGAGTGCTGCAGCTCACTAAAGGAGCAGGAAATGACAACCAGCGAGATGCTTTGCACAGGAGCAGGGGTTCAGCCTCAGGAGGACCTTGAGGGAATATCTTGTGCTGTATGAGCACAGAGAAAAACTCCTGAGTGATTGTTCTGGCTGCATGACTGCGACTGGTGCCTCGTACTTCACCCTTGGTGTACCTTCAGCTGGGGTGGTGGTAATGGAATGCTGGAGAGCTGCCCATCTGCCAGGCTACTACAATGCTGGAAAGGAGACGGTCCCTGTGTAGTGTAGTTTTTAAAATGCAAACTAAATCCTGTTTCATTTTTTTTTCTTTCCTGTGGTGCCTAACAGCGAGATGTGGTTCCTGGTTCCCAGCTTGCTTTATAGCAGCAAGAAGTTAGGATTAGTTGGGGAAAATGTCACGTCCAGCTGTGAGAAGTAATTCTGCTCTCTATGAATGAACCTCTATCACAAACAACCAAGCCTTAAATACTGGCTCTAAGGAAAATAAGACACACTTCCAAATAAAGTGTTTTAGGATATTTGAACTTGCTTCTAAATATAACCTGTGAGTTCAGTGGCAATGTTTGCCACACTGTGCTCAACAGTCATCAGATGCTATTTAAATTCTAGCTTTTCCTTTCCAATGGAAACCTGCAATACGGTGTTTTAACTTCCCTCCTTGCTGTGTAGATTCCTGCCGAAGAAAACAGGGTGTTAGTTCACTGTTTCTTTCATTCTTGAAAACTTATGGGTGGAAAACTTGGCAGCTGGGACTGGGATCAAGCCCACTGTCATGGCATGGTGCTGTGGATCCAGGCTCTGGCAAGGGAGTTCCTTCAGTGTTCTCAACAGCCTGGGCTCTTTGATTCAGTGGGCATGGAAAACCTGGATGGGAACCCGTCTGTGTCTGAATGTGCTCACGGTGCACATGGGGTTAAAAGATCCAGTTTAATTTAACTTCTAAGGAAAACTGGCTGTGGGACCAAACACCAGGTGGCAGAGGACCTTCGGCTGAGCCTGCAGGTGGCCACTGCCCTCAATTTTTCTGGAAGCAAATACCAGACACCAGCATCCATAGCTTTTCTGAGTTCAAGCTTCACAGCTGTCATTTATTTTCTGAACAGCACAGAAAAGTGTGGTGCTCAGACTTCCTTCTGTGGCCAAGATACTGCACAGAACGATTTAGAAAGGCCAGAGACAGTTGCTCTGGCCCCTCCCTTCAGATGCTGCCCTTTGAGAAGGGGCTAAAGCTCTCTGTGCTTGTCTGTTATGAGAAGCAGCTGCCACGGGCTTGGGAGATCCCTCAGCTGGCAGATTTGGGAATTGCTGGCTGCAATAATTTCCATCTAGTGAACCTAGGGGTAAATGCTCTCATCACAACTGCTCCACCACGGCAGCCTCATCTCTATGGAAAATACTCGGTGTAGCTCCACCCAGGCCCTGCAGGGCAGCACTGCATCTTCTTTACTAGAACAGAGACTGTGGAGTCCTCTGGAAAACCTGTTCAGGCCATTGTGAGACCGAGTGCATCAACTCCAAGGGTTCCCTCTGCTGTGTGAGACACAGCTCTCAAGTGAGGGATGCATTATGTGAGTTTAAGTGGCACAGGGAAAACTCAGCTAAGGCAGGAGAAGTTGTGATTTCCATGTAGGATGAAACAGACGGAGAGTGCTGAGGAAAGGCAGGTTAACTTTCAGCTTTTCCTCACCAGCTAAGGGACTGGAATGTTGTAATGCTGAAATCTTACTGCATCTTGGTTAATATAAAGTTATAGCCAAGACTACCTACATGAGGGGACAGAAAAGACAGGCAGATATATATTTAAGACCTCATCTTGGTCTTGGTATCTGCTCTTTCTAAGCCAGCTATTGCAATCCATCTAACTTGATCTTTTCAGGGGAAGATGAGGCAGGCTTCAAATTTTAGAGTTATTTTTATGTGTTCTGGGACCTAAAAATACACCAACACATCTGCTTTTAGATTTTCCCTTTTAAACCCATAGATACAGTTCACATATACAGGAGTGCCAGCATCCTTTATTTCTAAGCCTTTTCTGTTCTGTTTTTTGTTGGCTTTTTTCCCCCCAACAAGCCTTATCTCCTTCTGTCTGGATGCAGAACACCTGCTGGAAATGCTATTTTCAGAGTTACTACACAGAATGTGAGTGTTTGCTTGGTCAGGCCACAGAGTGCACATGAAAGCTGCAAGGATTTAGCCTTGTTATAACCTTGTGCTTCAGCAACCTTTAAGCATCTTAACAGATTCTTTTTACACTGCCTTAAGGTCTAACGAGGTTATTCTTTCTAGAAATGTAGGGTACTATGGCTCACTTTTAACCCATCAGGATTCAAGAATTTACTGAACATTTTCCCAAGGCCCTCCCTTATTCTTATAAAGAATTCTAATCTCCATTATTAGTCCACTGTCCAAAATACCACAGAGTACTTAATACTATTTCCATTCCAACTACATATGTAGGGAGGCAGATTTTTAAGAATGGCATGTTTTCACACTTTGCATATTTGCTTCTATGGGTTGCTTATCAAGGAAAAGGCCTTTTTTGTGGTGCCATACTCATGCTTTATTAAAAAAAAAAATAAAAAGGTACACGATGCTAAGAAAAAAAAAATCAAGTATACTTTACAAAAAACCTGCAGCTGTTTTCTAGAGATCTGATCTCTTATAAATGCAAGTCAGCAGGTAAGAAATTAAATGATAATTTAATACTTCAATTGCAGTACATTATCTGAACTTAATCATCCAAAACAATCAGTCATTCTTAAATTGACTGTTGATTGTAGCTACACAAACAATCATCTGTATCAACTGATTAGAAAGAGTCCCTGGGAAAATTTAGAGATAAATGGAAAGGCGTCAGGAGAATGTTACTTAGCCCACCTATAAACTTTTGCAGAAACAAAGATCTTTCTGGCTTTGCTCTCCTCTGTATGTTAACTGCAATTCCTCTGCGTATTTTTGAAATGTCAAAGTATAAAGCTGCTAAATTCTGGTCAGTGAGGGGATTAAATTAGTACAGTATGGATCCATGTGTACAGCTGCCAACCATTTACACACTAGTGCTGTGTCTTAATATCTCCACGGAAGTGTATTGTGCAAGTCTCAAATAACTTCAGAACACTCTTGAAACAGCCCTTATGTCACTCCTATGAGGTAGGTACTGTCCTTCCTTTGGAGAAGAAAAGAGAACAGACTCTCTACTGCTCAGTACACCAAGCACACCAAAAAACAGAACAACCAGTCTACTTTAGTATTTGACTTCCCTGGATTCAGAGCTTTCACCGGCAACATTTTGTTTAGCACCATGCATTCTAGGAATAACCACTAATTGATACTTTTGATTACACCTGTTCTAAGCTAAGCAAGATGTTCAGCATAAATGTTTCAGAACAAGCAGAAGCACTGCCATCTCTGGTCTGTTCCATCCAGCTCCACAGCCGACAACTTAATAATTTTGTACACGGAGAATAAACTTCAATCCTTTGGTCTGACAGCAGCCACGCTTCTTTCTCTGATTAAAGGATACTGGGGAAAAAATGAACTGCTGCCAGAAAGCAGACAGAATACAGAGGGCTACAGGTTTCACATGCAGCTCAAGGGCTATCTAAATTAATGCCTTGCTGCCTCTGCAGATGTGAGCTCTAAAGCTGTTTTTCCTTCCCCAAGTGTAGAATTGTGAGGCTTTTACAATTTTTTGAGTACGTTAAGGAGCAGTGAGAAAGGAATTCCCCACAGGTCCTTCACTCTAAGCCCATAGTTAATTTCCTCTCTAAAACCATTTTAACATCTCTTACCAATAAAGAAGAAACCCTAGCCCACATCTTCTTTCACAGTTCTCACTTTTCTCAGAACCTCCCAGGAGCAGCTGTGTGGCAGTGCAGTAAGCTGGCTGAGAACTGGTAAGAATGCTTGGATTATACAAATGCTTGTGCTGCCACATGGAAAGGGGTGGCATAGACAGGAAGAACTGCTGCTGTCTCATCTTTAAGTAGCAAACCTATAACCTACTCAGCTGATAACAATGATATCCAGTAACATACCTGTGACATTAAGCTATGCCTGTTTAAAAATTGAGTAGAAAGTACCAAAATAAAAGTTTCTAACCAATAGGATAAAGCAACAACTATTTCCCCCAATTTAAGAAAACTGAGTGTAGTAGACCGGCTTACTCAGTAGAAATAATATCAGAGATGCCAAAGTTCACTTACCACTGCACACTGGAATGTTACTGCTAAATTTCAACTGCAGCAAACTAATGAGAAACAAGTAATTCAAAAACTTTATGACATTCATCATGAGCAGTAGTGGTCTACTGGCCCCTGTTCTTATGAACTGCTTCTGGCTAAGAAAGACACTATGAACCACCTACACTGAATGCCAAGTTGTGTCATCAGAAAGACAGCCTTGGGTACAACTGGACTTTCCCATTGCTGGTTCCAATGCAAGCTGCCTCCTCTCTTCTTTCATGCTTGGAACTCAAAGCATTTGGAAGTCAACCTCTGAGGGCAGAGAAGAGAGCTCAGCCTCCAAATGCTTACTTCTTACTTGTACAAATAAAACTAGGATATTACAAATTAATATCCTGTGCTGTGATCCTTTGTCCTTTTTCCTGGCGTACCACTGTATCATCACCACCCCCTCAAAGAGTACCTTTAAAACTTGAGAAGAATTAAGAGTATACAGTTCAAGATGACCACAAGAAGGTGAAAAAGCCCCCTCCTGATGGCAGGTTAGAGACATAATCCAAGAGAGGGAACTTCCAAGTTCAGTGCATCAAGTGCTGCAATCGCTCTGGGGCTTTAGCATAGGAAGCATTTAATCCATAAACACTCTGCTGAATCAATGCAAGCTGGATTACAAGCCTGCAAATCTATCACAGAACCAGTCAGATTATACCACTAAAGGCAAATAAAGCTTTCCACACAATTTGAGTGGAGATACTAGTTATGAGGGCACCATTCAACTGTTTCCTAAATGATCTGAATGACAATTAAGCAACTTTAACTGTGAAAAATATTCTGCCTGGACTAGTTGTATTTTCAGGAAGTCGAACAAAGCATCTCTTCCATAGCAGTATGAGCCAAGAACATCTTCACAGCTCATTCTGGCAAAGTGTATAACACAACAGTGCCAGCACAGGTAGCTTCAGAGCCTAGATGCTTCAAACGCACTGTGGCAGGATCTGGAAGGATCGCTCAGCATTCACTGGCTCAGAAGCTCAGTCCCAGCAGAGCAAGTGTAAAACTGAAAGGGCATTTTCACAGGTGGGGATCAGAAAAGGGAGGAAAAGAAAGGCAACAAAGGCCTCAAATCTATGCCTCTTCCTGAACTCAACAAGCTTTCAGACAACATTCAGACACAGGAAGAGAGGCAGCTGAGATGCAAACAATTCAAGCCTTGTCTAAGCAAACCGATGTTCTGCACATTGGCTCTTTTCCCTGTCAGTTAATTCCTGAACACAGTGGATGTGGATCAATACCTCAGTACCTGGTCATCATGTAAGCCACAAAAGGAAATCTTGTTCTGATTTGGCATACAGCTTTTCTGCTTGAGTACTGAACCAACATGCAGCTAGTGATGAATACGCATCAGTGTTACTAGTTAAGAAAGACAAAGTGAAAGAAACCTCAGACCAATGTACTGACCAGTGTAAAGATGTCTCAGATTCAAAAACTGTAAAGAGTGAATTAAATAGCTTGCCAATAAAAAGAACTACTTGAAGCCAACTGTTTTTCAAATTCAGTTTCAAGTGTGTACAGCAAATCCTTGTAAAGCTTTTAAAAAAAAAAATTGACGTTTTGATACATATGACATTCTAGGTCTTAGGAAAGAGAACCAAGAACTCACTGAAAAGTTATTCTGGCTTATGCAACAGTTTCTTGAGTAAACATTGCAGAACTACCACTATAATCTGAATACTTAAGCTGCTGGCACGACTCAATAACTAACCATTTAACAAATTGGGTATAAAAAAGAAATTTATGTAATAATACCAATTCAGCACACAAATTCCATGCTTCACAAGTTCTGCTGCTGTGCAAGAGTCTTCCTAACATCTATGCAGCTCAGCTCAGATTTTTAGGTCACTGCATGCCCAGACCAAAACAGCAGCAAAATATCTACCACTACAAGCAGCTATACCCAATTGTGCCTTTAGAATGAAAACTATGCAGAAGTTGAGATGATCAGTGCCTGGCCACTGAGACAGGACCACACACACGAACTTCAGTGTGTACGCCTCGTAAAGAGTAATGTTACTTACTGAATAAGAACAATGCATTCAGGTTCTGACACAAATATGATACAATCAAGACAGATTAAAATCACCAGACATTCAGATTAGGGAGAAAAATCCTTCAATGACAATGTACAGGTGACAAGCCAGCATTACAAAGAACTCTAAAGGCACATTTCAGGTAACATGTTTCTGTTAAGACCAACTGCTTACACACGCAGGCACAAATCTTAATGGCTACCTCTCCCCGACCCCCAACAATTAAAAAAAAAATTAAAAGAGAAGTGCATTTTCAGTAATATTAACACCATTCAGTTAATCTGTTCAGTCCAAATGTTTAGCAGTATTTTCCTTATGGTGATATGGGTTCTCTGCACTACTCCAATCCGAAAAAACCAAACAGGCAGAATTAGTAAAGGTTCAACTGTTGCACTTAGTTAACATTACTCATCAGAGCCCACTGGTCTCTTCTGTGCCCTCTTGTAGGGCAACCTCCTCGGTGAAGCTTTATCTAGATTTAAAAAAAAAAAAAAAAGAAAAAGAGATAGTTGCATCAATTGCAATTGTTACATGAGCATTTTCCTCCTCCCAAACACGAGGCAAGCTGCCCTTCTAGTGCAATGCATCACCACAGAGAAGCCAGTTCAAACAACTTGTTAAGGCTTTTTAACTATTAGCACCCTAAATAGAAGGTAACAGAAAATATGTTTCTGTTCTGTAACATGCAACACCAGGGTAAGGTTTGTTCTATTTGCTAGTTACTAAAATGCAAAAAAACCTACGCACCAAACCCTATGCCATCCCTATGTGAAACTGCAGGCTCTGCTGTTTAGAAAATTATCACGTTCAGTAGTTACACTTCTAGAAAGCTAAACGAATAATTTTGATGACTACTGCCTTGAGTTTACCTGCCTCAAGAATCTAAGATTGACTCTTCTTTAGACAGCTTTGTCTTACACATAATATTTCCACATTCATACAACTAACAGCAGAAGAAAAGTGCCTCTGTTGTGAAAAACCACACTTCTCCAGAAAGCATCCATATTTGACAGGATGATCTTTAAGGATCCTTCCAACCCAAACCATTCTATGGTTCTATGATTATTGCAGAGAAGCTTCAATACTTTGCATGAAGAGCTAAAGTGATTGCTAAGTGCATCTGGTGACTAACTTTCTTAAACAGAACAATCTCCAATAACCTCCCTGTTTAGAGTATGTGATCATGCCCTTACAGGCCAATCTGTACAGTATGAAGTATCAATAACAAAAGAGTCAAGAATATCTGAAGACTTGAAGGTAATGTATTTTAAAGAACTCTAGTGCAGAATTCTAATTGAAACTAAACCTGGAGCTGAGAAGACCACAATTAAGAAAAACCTAACCATTAGCTTTTCCTAAACTTCAAGTATTAAGATATGAATACCTATTTGGCTTAAGAAAGGGACAGTGGCAGGGCCCAAACATTACCAGGATTTGAACCCTTTTAAAGACAGCTTGCTCTTTAGAGAAAAATAACATTTAGACCTTCAGTTTTTCTTGCTAGATTGAGGCTTTTCAAATTCCTGTTTCTGGATTTTATGCCATTCTTGTGTCTCACAGAAGGAAGTGTACAAGAAAGCTTTTATCTTCTCACATAAAGCACTAGTCTTTATACTTGTGTTGTGTAAGTACACTTAAAAAGGGTGAAGGAATTAAAAAAAAGCAAAGTCATCAACTCCTGGCACAACTTCGTATCAGAGCTCAGGCCTCTAGCCCTTCTACCCCAAATGAAGCTCAGAATTTGCTAATCTGATCAACACAGCAGTCTTTGCCAAGTAAAGGTAGCTCCTGCAAAGGGTTTTCAGAGCACTTCTCTTTGCATCTCGTGTAGGATGCACTTTTTATTGAGGCTTTTTCACATCATACCAGTCACTGCTACGGATGATAGGAGCTTATCAGCCTGATACTACACCAAGCTAAGTGGGGAAGGCAAGATAAACATCTGCCTTTTAGAAAAAGAATTCTGGGAACTGTGAGAGAATACAACAATACTTCAGCAATATTCTACTGAAACTATGTTTCTCCAACATAACCATAAATGTATCAACAAAACACATGAAAACATAAATTTAGAAGTATATAAAATGTGTGCCATTGCGTGCATCTGTTCTGCAATCTTTTACTGCTCATGCTACATCACCAGTCACAGCATGCAGGAAGCTGTACTTCTATCCATGCCTAATTATTACATGGACAACACACTGAGCACTTTTCACTCTTCAGTTCACGAGTCTGCCTCACCTCTTCTACTCTGCACTGAAGCCATGGGAAAGCAAAAGAGAAGAAAGAGTAAGAGAAGTTAGAAATATCCACAGTCTAAGGAAATCAGATACTGGGTTTACCGTCAGCATTTCGGGCATCAAGTAGAACTTTCGGATTTGTGAAGGACATTAATAACAAGTATTAACGTGGCTTTAGTTAAAACGCACTTCTAATGCTTATTTAAGACTTTGGTCTATAGGTAAACTTCCAAACAACTTACAGAAACTTTGAGATGACAGCTATTTTCTCCTATTTAAACTTCCTCTGCGATCCAGGTTTTGGGTAGAGATTTTATACTGGTGAAAAATATTCTACAGAACAAATTGTAAAAGTCACCAATAGCCACTATTTTATCAACCAAAGAAGTTTGTTCAACAAGAAATAGCCTGCTAAAGTAATAATCCAATTCTTAAGCACAGTGCTTGAGATAATCTGCTATTCCCTAGAAGATCTATGCTGTTCTAGGAAATCGGTATCGGCTACTTACTCACAATTAATTGATCAAGTAAGTTTGTTATGGTCTAGTTTGTGAAAGGCAGACTACTTACTTATTTGATTTAAAGTTTCTTGGGGAATCCAGCTCATATCAACATCGTTCTGATTTGATGTTCCCATCTCTACTTTCTGTACCGGTCTTTTCCTCTGAAAATTCAAGAAAGAAGAAAGATTTTTCTTTTAAATAAGACTTGGATAGCACAAGCATGAGAAATTACTAAAAATGCTACATTTAGTGAATTACAGTTATTTCACTAAGGCACAAAAGGCTAGTCAATGTACAGAGATGTCTTTCCCATTAGCAATTTATTCCCTAAGCTTTACGCTACTACTTCTAACACCTCTCAACACTTATTCCACATAAAGGCACAAAGATTTCATGCACACCTGGGCAAGCTCATTATACCTTTTGCTGAGGTATGATGAGGTATCAAACTTTGTGATGACCAGTCTCATTTTGCTTTCTCAGATTAGCACAATGTTCTCATATGTGGCCTGACCTCGGAAAATAATCAACATTATGGCAAAGCTTTGCTAGGAACTAAATAAAGGACTGACAGTTGTTTTCCCCCAAAGTCTGACCAGGATTAAACTAATAGGCAGAAATAGAGAGCATAGGGAAAATCTACACAGTAAGTACTGAATCAGTAGACACACACATGCAGTGATTAGAAGGTACTTCAATTCAACCACTTCAGTGGGGAGCCAAAGAGCAGCCCCAAAGGGCATGAGCTCAGCAACCAGAGTAGCTTCCATTAGGAACATTTTCTATAACTCTCTAGTTTCCCCATTAACCGCCAATGTTCTAAAAATAAATCTTCTACCTGTACCACCATATACCAGAAGCAGACACTGAATTGCTTTCTTTTCTCATCAGAAAGGCCTTGTATTAACAAGTACACAGACAAACACACTACCCACCTTCCTGGATTCTAGTAACTGATGTAGGCCAACAACGACCAGCAGACCAAGTCCAGCGAGGAACATGTACATGAAGATCCTTTAAAAATCAGTTTAAGAAACCATTAACAAAAAATGTCAAGTTTTGAAGACAGTTTATGAAGAGGCATAGAAATTAAGCCTAGCTTTGGCCACGTGTCCACTTAATCTTTACCAAGAACTTCTGCAGGGGGCAAGTGGGGAAAATACCCAAGGACTCGAAAACTAAAGTGCTAACAACTATTATGTCATTATTCTGACTTAGATTTCAAAAACTGTAATCTTAAGTTTAATTCTGAACAGCAGAACACTTGAAAAATGCTGTATAAATTAGGAAAATGTTTAATAAATAAATATTGAAATTTAGTAACTTCGAGAATTCTTTTGCACTATCATGAAGTTTCAAGATACTAGGTCACAGGCAATATTTATGTTTGTGATAGCTTTAATTAGAAAGCCCTTAAAAATCTCTCATATACTTTTAGCATGCTATTGCAAAGCAAGGACTGCTCGGACACTATTAATTTGCAACAGAGCTTTGAAAGACCTTGCTTATTTTGCTCTGTGTTCCACAGTTAGAATTCTACCTATGAAATCAGCTTTTTTAATCTGTGCACTCTGGTTTGTTTTGAGGAGTTTTATCTGAGGTATCTGTTGATACTTAGCAAGAGGTGAACCCAAGTTATAGCAAAAATTTATTTGGGGATTAAGGAATTTACAGGTAAAGAACTTATTCCAAGCTGAACATCTGAACTCTCATTTATGATAAAGGAAATTACAGAGTTAAACTAAAGAAGATACCTAATTGAAATCCCTGTTCTAGGGTAATTATCTGTTCACAGGACATTCACACAAACTGATTCTAGTATTTTAATTGTTTTGAGAGCTCCTTTTTCAGATCCTTTGTCAATTGTTCTTTCAGTTATATTCTATTTGAGAAATATGAATTTAAGCAACAGCTATTTCTTTTGGCTGACCTTTTTTAAAAGGAAGCTTGCTCAACAGGCAATTTCTACCTGTGGCAGGACCATTCAGATAGTCAGAATTCTCTACAAGTATTCCAGAAGACTAACTTTTTAAACTCACAGGTTCACTTAAAATTCCATTCCAGTGCAACAATATTTAAAAGCATTTTAGCACAGCATATGCTGGCAGGATATCTGGTATGCCAGACCTACTTAAGTCTCTGAAAAAAATCACTCCTGAAAGATACCTACTACAGACAGCGGTTAGTACAACAAAAAACCAGACTGAGTTCCTCTATGTTTTAGTTTATCTAATCTTAGATTACAGTGCAGTATTCCAGAAGAAAGCTATTCCAGTCCTGACAGCAGGATCCACAGCCTGACAGTCTGGACTTTCTGCATCTTTTGACTCTTAGGAAAAAGCTCAGTAGCATAACAAAAGCTTAACAGCTTTGAATAGCTATGTAGACGTATAACATCAGGTCCTGTTCCAGGCTCAAGCCCTCTGAGCTAAAGCATGTCTGTAAACTTCTCACTGACAGTACCAATCCTGAAGATCCCCACTAATAACAGAGATCTTAATTTTGGGAAAAGTGCGTATTTTCAGTCTGTCAAATGCTGCTACACCATCAACAAAACACAGCAGACCTAACATTCAAAAAAAGGACAATACAAGAACTATTTTCACTGGCACCACCAATAACCTGTGCACCAACTAAACCTGGATCTCCAGTCTCCTTACGTTTCTCCATCCAGCCCATCTTCTTTTTCAATAATTGTAACAGTCTGATTGAAGACAGCATCTTGAAACACGTTACCCTAAAACAAAGTTTGAACATAGCCATTTTAAATTAATTTCTTCAACACAAACACAAACATGTACTTTTTCCGTGTTCTTGGAGAATTTCTAGAAAGCAGCAACTCCTGCACGTGACTTTTTCAAGTTCATAAGTTGTGCTAGTTTAACTCAACACATAAAAGCACAAATGTTTTGTTCCAAGTACAAAGAACAGTATTGATATTATCAAGATGGTCACATCTAGGCTTCAGTGTGTTATTTCCTATAACAAGGGGTATTGCATACAAAGGGTTCTTATTAGGGCTACCAAACACACAGGTGTGGAAGTCTGTCACTCTTTGACCTGCACTTGGAGAGAAAAGAATAAAACTGATCCCCACATATGCTTTTGGACAGTCTTTCCCCAGATTGCAACTACTGGCCATTTATTTGCCTTAAGTGAAGTATGCAGGTGGCATTCTTGTTGATTGCAGGGTTTGTTAGCAAAGCTCAATCTAAAAAGCACAATGAAATTTAAGTCATCCTAAAGAAAGCTGATGTTTCGGTGGGCTGGGTGGGTTTTTTAGGAATGTATCTCACTACAATACAGTTCTAAGGCACTCCAGCTTCCACTGGTGATATAACTAAGTGCTTGTAGGCAGTCACTTGTTGTGCCTATGTATCTACTAATTTGCTTAAATACTACAGAGGCATTCACTTTCTGGAGAGGTACTTGACTAAGTAGCTCCTTCCTGACACCTCTGCATCAACTAGAAAGACTCAAATGAATTAGAGCATCAGGCTTACATTTATATCTCTGTAGTTGAGATTGATAACCAGACCGAAAGGACGACCGCCCATAGGCTCAGCAGGGATGAAGGAGTACTCAAACGTGGCTTGTCTCTGTGGTGGAACTACTGTGTTCAGAGAGAGAGCTGTGAAGTTCTGGATGTAAAATTGGTAGTCTTGAGGGTACCGGAAAGATGCATCAAGAGACTCGACAATAAAATCCTCTGTACCCTTATTGGTGAAGCCCACAAGAAATTTTACAATGTTGTTCGCTGGAAAGTCTGAAACACACACACAAAAAAAAAAAATTCAACCATTAGAAACATCATGCACCACACACAGCCAATTCTAAACAGAGATCATCTAGAACAGACTCTATCGTTTTAGAGCTTCACTGTTTTAGGCACACATTGATGTAGTCTAGGCAACAATAAAGAGGATAGTAGATGAGCAGAGGACTCTTACCTTCGCCTTTCACAAATAAGATGGTTGTATCAGCACTAGGTGAGGCTTTAGGTTCTCCTGACAAGTCTTCTTCCTCTTTTTCTTCTGTCTAAGACAAGAGACTTTTTTGAAAAATCCTATAATGAACAGTGAAGCAGAAACCATGCTTGGTTCATGAGAATCCCATGTGTCTAAGCATGCAACAGAGGCAAGTATTTGTACCAAATCCTGCTCTTGCAGGACTAGCACATACTCCATTCTCCCTCTAGATTTGATGAGCATCCTTTTCAGCATTTATCTTTCTACTTGCTACATTTGACACAGTGACTAATCTAAACTACATTTAGCTCTATTGAAGGGTTTATAGTAACAGCCGTAAGACAAATGAGTTACTTTCACTGCAGGGAGTGTTTATGGCAGCTTTCTATTCAGTTTTAATTAGTTAAGTGTTATGTATGCCTGGAAATGGTTAGGCTGTTTGAACTACGTAAGTCCATGGACTCAGTTGTTCAAGTTCACCTTGTGATGTATGATTCATTTTTTAATTTGGCAAATGCAAGCATTAAGGGCTTATTTTCCACTTGGGGATCATGGGCTCATCACCGCCCCCACCAAACAAAAACAAGGCTGACCCAGCAGTGAACAGTCTTGGCTAACTGCTTACAGGTCAGTTGGATCATTTGATTTCAGTGCTTAAACAACCTCCTGAAGAAGTGGAAATCCTACTGGATCAGTCATACACGTAACACGAACTGGGGAACCAGAACTGAGCATGCAGCATCTTGATTCCAAGATGCTGTGAGAAACTATCTTTTATTTCAGTGACAAATAAAATAAACTGCCTAAAAAGCATCGTGTTTTGTACCCAACACATAGACTATTTATTAAAAGCAAATTACATCCAAAAGGTTATTTAATAATATTCTGTCAGTACTGACACAGTACACCTTCTACCACTTAGCAAAGCTGGTCAACCATAAGCTCACCAACTTAACAACATCGGGAAAATATGATAGAAGTCAAATAACACTTTACCAAATCTGCATTTTTATTATGCATGTCTTCTCCTAAATATTGTCCCAAACTTCTTCAATTAACCTGAGAGATTTGAGAAAGTTGTGCACCAGTCTAAGTACAGGAAGTGTCTAGCAAGCCCAACACTCAACTGCTATAAGCGGATCACAAAACTATATCAAACACTTCTTCGTTTGAAGGGGTTTTTTTGTCTGTAATTTTTTGAAATTGTGTTGTAAATTTAGTTAGCCGAGTTCTTTTAAATTGTCTTGCCTGATTAGCTCTGCTTAGCGTAACTAAGGTTGCTGAAGCCTTAGGCTGCAAGCTGCAAACTTTCACCATGAAAAGCTGAATTAATCTTGAACCCTTGCTTAGGTATGTGAAGGGAGGCTCTGAGATCAAGGCAAACTGAGAGATTAGCAAGCTGTGACTGTCAGCAGAAGACGAACCCCATTCAGGTAAATACAGCTACAGAGAAATAATTCAACAAGGAACAGGAAGACCCCAGGACAAAAATCACCATTAAACCAAGAGGTGTGTGCCAGGCACGTGAAGAACGGGTACACAGGTTCTAAGGGTGTAACAGCCTAGGGATTTCATTCTGGGCCAGCCTGAGTGTTCCCGCTGCGGTAACACTCAATTTAACAATTGTTACTTCCTGGAAATGGACATCTGAGACTCAGCTGAGGGAAACCTAGCACAAAGAAATTTTTTTAACATTTGTCAAGCTGAAGCAAGTGACCCTGAACAGCAACATGGCTGTTAACATAAGAGTTAAGAGCGCAGGAAGTGACAATGGGCTACAAAACAAGGGTTTCAGAATTCATACTGAGCTTAACTAAGAACCAAGACTCTCTTGCCCCTTAGAAATAAATACCAAAGGAGCCAGAATGAAGAAGTTCTATCCCCCAATGTTCTTCTCAGTTTACTGAAGTGCAGCTTAAGATGGAAAAGGACTACAGAGGGCTCCTATGAAAATCTGGTTCTCTCACTTGGTGGATTTTTTGTGACCTACAGTTTTGGCAGTCAGAAATAAGGTTGTCCCCACACAGTTTTTCAACTGGTAATTCAGAAAGAAAACATAAATCCTTCTGACACTTCAAACTGAACACAAGCTTAAGCAGATACATGGAAACAGCTATCTGAAAAGAGCAGTGTTAGTAAAGTCTTATATAAGTTATCCAGCTCCAAGCACTCCTTGTCTAATTCATACTTTTGAAGTAACATTCATGTACAATTACCAAGTCTGTTGGCTCATCTTCTTCAACTTCAGCTTCATCATCTTCATCTTCAACTACAGTATCTTCCACAGCTTCCTCATCTTCTGTAGCATCTTGAGCTGCAACTAATAAACCTGAGCCTACCAAAACAAAATGCAAATACAAGAAAGTCTTCTAAATGTCTAGTTAATCAACAGAAAACTGATGTTGAAGTACAATTCTCAAACTAATGTTTGAGGAACTTCTTAAAAACCTGTCCAACACAGTGTTTTGAAGCCTCAGTTACAAAAACCTCCTACTCAAATGATGTCTGTGTTGAACTTTCAGCCTTACTCTAACAACTTTTTCACTTACTCATTTATCTGCTACTAAGTTTAAAACCAAAAATTTACAGCTGGATGACAAAAAGTTCAGCATTCACACAACAATGCCTTAATTTGCAGAAGGCAAGCAATTTACCTCAACAGCCATTGTTCAATTTTTGAACACATTAACATATGAAAAAAATTTAATTTCGCAATTATTAAAGTGAAAATAAGACATGGCTATTGCCAGGAAATTAATTTAGTAAGTACTGTTTCTTCTAAGACTAAGCAAGTCTAACAAGTTATTAGAACGCTGATAACAGAACACTTTGAAAGGTAGCTAAAAAGTTACTATTTTTTTGTACTTATTTTCATTCAAGTTTTGAAACAAAAAGAACGCCTTTTTTAGTATGACTTCCTCAATATCATAGATATCCATATATCCAACAGAACCACAACACTAGTCAGAAAAGAAACCTGACCTAGAGCAAGGCTGCAAGACAAGTGCCATCTGATAGTCCACTGCCTCTTTGCTTTCAAGGAGCCAAGCCTCATACATTCAAACACTGGGCAAATATGATTAATAAAAATACTGGCCACGTGACAAAGCTCTGTCTGTTTGCAGTTCAGAGCACATGCAAGCAAGGCTGAGATCTAAAACATACGCACAAAACTACAGGTTTGGGTTTTTTTAATAAACATAACGTTATCTGAATATGAAAGAGTAGAAATGATTATTGATTTACACAGGTCTGAAAAAAGACATAACTGCTATAAATACAAAATTTAAAAGAAGTATTTAAACAGGGTCATGAGAAAAACGAATCCTTGAGCAGGACAAGTATATCCAAGGACTTGAGAATTGTCAGTCAGTGCTACGAAGAGTGAACATAACCCCTTCTCTCAAGTGTCTTTAGAAAGCACACTCAAGGAGTTTTGCTCGACCACGTGCAATACTTAATCTAAGCCTTAACTACCATGATTTTATTTGGTGATCTTTTAAACGTTTAAGTGTATACAAAACATCATTTCTTTAAAAATTTTTACACAGAAAGGTGGGGTTCTTTTAAACTAAAGATGAACAGGGTACAGTTAAGCTATAGGCACCCTTTGCGATCAGCTGCCCAGCACACCCTCAGACCCCTTACGCTCTTTTCGATGGATGTCAGAGGGGCTGATGATGTGGCAATGGCGGGAACGGAGAGCTCTGGGAAGGGACTCGCACATGGCGTGTGCTGCAGCCCACCGCAAGAGCTGGGAGAGAAGCCTTCCCCACCTCTCCTGCCCTCCCAAACTTAGTAGTAAGGAGGCAATTTCCAGATCATGAATCAGACAACACCACAGCGTAAACAGAGATTAGCGCTCCTCGGTGTCGCCAAGGACACTCGGGGGGTGGCGGCAGACGAGGTGGGAAGGCAGGGTGGCAGCCAGCGCATCTGTTAGTGAATCTGGGAACCAGCACCGCCGGCGAGCGGGGAGAAGGACAAACCCGCTGCCACCACCTCAGGCGGGGCTCTCCCGGGCCGCTGTCACGGCCGGGCCCGAGGCCGGTGCCCGCAGGGCCCTGCCCGACACCGCGGGTCGCTGCGCCGGGAGGGGCCGAAGCGCGGCCTCGCACCCGCCGGGGCCCCGCAAGCACCGGGCCGGGTCCCGGAGCCCCGGCGGCGGCGGCCA
>VZRR01009423.1:142911-287316 GCA_013398015.1 Oreocharis arfaki
GCTCGGCGGGGGCGGGCGCTTCCTGCGCTCCCGGAGCGCGGTGCCGGTGCGAGCGAAATGCTCGCAGCACCGAGCCTGGCGTGCGAGGAGCCTTTGGACAGCGCTCCCAGGCGCGCCGGGGGATCCTTGGTCCTGCGCAGCGCCGGGGGATCCTTGGTCCTGCGCAGCCCCGGGGGTTGGACTTCGACGGTCCTCGTGGCGTTGCAAAATGTGGAATTTGGAGATGCAATCTGTGGAACAGCAGCTAACAAGCAAGCTCTCTGTGATGTCCAGGTGTTAAAAAGACAAATTACTTGTCGGTAGAAGTGCCTTGCTGAGGTTTAGGGCTTGGCATGCTACAATAATCTCAGACCTAGGGAGAGCTTGGGAAGAAGGATGTAGCACTAACAGTGGGCAGAAAGAATGCAGAATTTACAAGCCACAAGGACATCTGGCAGAACTCCCAAGATAAGGAAGAAACTAATAAACCCAGTTCAGCAACTGTGCTGAATCAGCTCTGACTAAGACAGATAAAAGGGATAAAAGGGAATTCCGGCAGGTGGAGATCACGGCCACCGACTCACGGACCACCGACCTCAGAAACCCCCTGACTCCAAAATAGAGAAAGACTGAGCATGGCAGCTAGTTAGCATGAGAAGTGAGAGACTCATTAACCAATAAACGATAAAATACCAATTTATAAGAGAAATGTGCAACTTGTAGATAATGAACATTACTGCGTTTGTTTGCTAAAATGCATAAATAGTGAAAAGTTTTGATAGTTGGCGTGCTTCATTTGTGGAGTACCACTGAGCACCCAGGCAACTCTGAAATAAATGATTAATGTCTCTCTCAAGTGTGTAATTATTGGCTTATTGCACATCAGGTAATGATTCCCTTTTTTTCTGGACAACAGTGGGTCCCTTCCAACTTGGCATATTCTGTGATTCTGCGGGAAGTAGACTAGCATACCTCCAGAAAGAGCAAGGATGAAGCATATTGCTGAAACGAAGGTGCTATCGAAATCTCACATAATTCCATATTGCTTTAGGATAACTGGATTTGAGTCATGTATTTGATGGTTTAATTGAAAGTTTCCCAAATCATGATAGGCAATGAATATGATGGATACATTGCCTTTATCTCAGTAGACCTTTTGTTGAATGCAATGTAAGGGATGTTAGAATGGAAAGCTTTCCCAAGCCCTACAATCAAAACATTCAGGGAAACTAAAAATGCCAAGGCCCAACCCAGCCTCCATGCTTTCTCTTTTCTCACACAGTTTATTCAGCAATTTGCATGCAGGGTAAAATGAAACAAGAGTAGTGTTAAGATACATTCTATATTTTTAGTTAACTTTAATTTGTCATTTGGGCATATGCAGCTTGCTATAATGGCAATGGTAAATGTAGTCTTGGGGCTTTCATTTTTCATTTTCACTCATTTTATTTTGAACCTGCAAATTACACTAAAAATTATCAGAAGTAACCATTCTAGCTAACATTAATCTTATTTTAACCTGCTGAAAATGTTCCTGAAATGCTGTTAAGTATTGACTGAAAGTGACATGATTATGAAAACTGGAAAACATTCATTGCTACTGATAAAAGTGTTTCTAGTCAGTTAATATCCACCCAATGGTATAATATTACTTTTTCTGTAAGGGTCTTTCACCAGGTTGTGACGTCTTTATCCTTAGTCATGGTTTGGTTATTTTGCAGGAGGTTTTTTTTGGGGTGGAAAGCAGCTAATTATTTTTTCTTCAGGAAAGTAAAAGAATACTGGCATGCTGTAGGAGGTTTCCTATATAGCACTGCAGGATCTGAAACATTTTGTGTCTTCTACACAGTGACTTTGTACTTTAAGTGCTGCTTTTCCATCTGAGTTAACTGTTCTTGATGTTACTAATTAATTAACCTGCATGGTGCTCTTACTGGGTTTGTATGTTGTTGGGGCATGGAAAGGTGTTAATTAACAGTGTATCTGAAAATAATTGCGGTACCTTGACTAGCTTCAGCAACACACCAAGCCAAGGCTGGCTCCAATATTGTAACTGTGCCTAAAAGCCTGTTAGGCTGCATTTCTTTTGTGCTAAGTACTCTACCCATATTAAA
Source organism: Oreocharis arfaki (assembly GCA_013398015.1). NCBI lineage: Eukaryota > Metazoa > Chordata > Aves > Passeriformes > Paramythiidae > Oreocharis > Oreocharis arfaki. The sequence goes on from VZRR01009423.1 coordinate 145,005, forward strand.
CAAGTTATAATTTGAAAGAAAAGTCTGTATGAAAACCTGAAACAAACTGCAGAGATTTTTTTCCTTTCTTTTTGCATGGACTACTCCGTGTGTTCATTCACAGGCGTAATAAAATAAGTGTTGACAATATTTGCCACTATTGTGACATTGAGCTTTGACATCTGTTATGTTGGATGCTAATTCTGAGAAGACTGGTGTTCACTCGGAGTTCATGTTGCCCCTGGGAATGTGATTGCAGTCACGTACAAGCATTGTATCCCTGCATTTAAAAGAAGGTTTTCAGTTAGAAATTACATGTAAAACTGTTAGGAGGAAATATGCCTTCAGTCTCTTAACGTGTATTACAAAAAGGGTGAGCATTCCTAGTCTGTGATCTGTAAGTAATGTTTACCTTACATTTCCATTTTAAACTTCTTAAATGAACCTCCCAGATGTGTTGTTTCCTCTTTGAAGATATCAGGAAAAGGCAAATAACTCTTTATGTAGAGACTTATTATTTTTGCTATCAATACTTGCTTTTGGCATGGCCAAGGGTTCAAGAATCAGTTGGACTGCCTCTTCATAATTTAGTCAGTGCCTTCTATGAGGGATGAATCCAGCAAAGTGCTCTTACGGGCAGTGTCATACAGTCCTAACTTGTTGTCTGTATCCTATTTCTCACTTTTGGGTGGCATAACAAGATGTGTCAGGAAAAAGCTGGCTGCAATACAATCTGACTAGGACAGAGATCTTGCTCGTAATGTACAGGGAAATTTTGTTGGTACTATAAGGAGGATCACTTTCTCACTTGCTCCCTGAGTTTCCCTGGAATTTTACATATTAGCAAAACATTTGGTGGGCTTTTTTTTTCTCAGTTGTTTTTCTGTAGACATTGCTATAGGTCTTAATACCTTTCAGTTGCTACCACGTGCCAAGAACTGCATCCTTCTCAGTTCTCTTCAGATTCAGGTCAATGCAATAGTTTTGATAAGTAACCCCCCTAATCCAGTGCACCCCAAAAAGGTAGCTTGTTATTTTTGCTTGCTTTTTTTTTTCTGAAGTTTTTCTTGGGCTCACAGATAAGATCCTTCTTTTTGCTTTCAGAAACTGTCAAAAGCTCTAAAATTTTCTTCTAATAGTTGGTGATTTCGTACCCTTGCATATTATGTCATACCTGCAGAAATCAGAAGAGAAAATATTACACTTTAAAAAAAAAAAGATATCAAGATTTATCTCTTCATTACTTTTTGTAGCGTAGAGAAATAATTCTATGGATATCGAATTCTGAGGGTTTTTTTTCCTTTCAATTTCTATAGCACTTTTCAAAATTACAAACAGTTACTGTATGTGGTAGTTATTAATAATTCCAGCGAGAATCTCCCACTTAGACCTGTCAAGATGACATTATTCTTTCTCACCACAGATTATAACTATTATTACTTGAAATTGATGCAGGCAGAAAGGGGTCATCCAGCAACCCTCATCCCTGGAAGACCTGTCGGCTGCTTCTCACTGGATGGTAGTACAGGAGACAAACCAGTGTTCACAGGAGCTCTTAATGAGATCTGCTAAATTTTTGTCTGAATTGTAGTGGTTCTTTGAAGGCTGGTGCTTCCCCAAGGTTTTTTCATGAAGGAATTTAGCTACCCTATTGCAGAAAATTGTCTCAACCACACACAGATTCTGTATTTTATGTAAGAAAGAAAAAAAGGAGAGGGATATCTCTCTGGAGATCTATCTCACAGAAATATATGGAAAATTGTGTTCCACAAACTTGACTAAATAATTAGATTTTTTTTTTGAGAAATGGAAAAAATCAAAAGAAAACTCCAGCAGTCTAGATAAATTTGCCCTTGCTAGCCATGACAAGCTTAATCAGATTTATGGATTCCATATGCTCCATATGATGGCAGCAGGAAAGGAACTTCAGAGCTCTCTTTGGCCTTGTCCAAGGTTGCCCAGCTTAAGAGTCTGTGCAACGTTTGGGTTGGGGTGATGGTTTTGCAATATATGCAGCTTAAAGCATACAGAGTATTTTTAGCCACTGGATTTTTTGTCTTCCCTCCTCATGAAGAGCAGAAACAAAGTTGTTGACATGAAAAGATAAAAAGCTATTTTTATTCTACACTGTAAGTTAATTATTGCTACTTATTCAGTGACAGGTTGGCTATTTGGTAGATTCATGTAATTGAGGACATGGATTTCATAAGTCCAGACTTTCTCACCCGGGGAGTGAACTCTGTATACTACAGCAGTATTTGTTAGCAGCACTGAGTATATCCACACAACCTCCAATCTCTTGGTTTTATCATTGTGAGTATTGTTACATATGGTGAAAGCAAAATTCTATTTTGAGCCTAAAGTTTGTACAATAGGGAAATAAAATATAGCCAGTAAGAGAACGTGTACATGTAATTGCACATGGAGTAATCAATTAATAAGAACGCCACCTATGGCTATGGTAGAGTTGTCAATGTTAAAGAAAAAAATAAGAAAATTGAAGATTAATTTCTAGATGTTACACTTCATGCTATGGGAAATGAACAAAGCAGATCTGTTTTCTTTGTGACTTTTACACCTCTAATAACTATTAGAGTGCATCTAGAATATTGTGTCCAGTTTTGAATATTTCCCAACCCATGCAAGATACAGACAAAACTATCTGCAAGCTTCTGCAAAGTTCAAGAAAGAGAGAAGGTAACAAACTATGAAACATTTACATTCTGATCCTTTCATTCCTTTTCCCCTTGAAGAAGTAAAAAAAAAGTTCATTATCTTAACTTTTTATTCCCTCGTTTACTTGAAATTATAAATTGAAAAGTGTTTCATCAGTGCTTGAAATTAGATTATTGCATAAATATCTGTGTAAGACAGAATTCCACACTTGGGCTCAAATCCAGTAAAGGACTTCAGGAGTGCTCTCTTACCTTTAAAGTTCTTAAACTAGCTTTTTGGAGATAACCCTCAGCTGTAATCTGTGGAAGTTTGTCCCTAGAAGGGGAGGGGAACTGCTGCACCTGGCAACTGAGAACTGCTGCACATGGCAGCTAGGACTGTGCATTATAGATACTTTCAGTGCTTACAGTATCAGACTGAATTATGCTGTAGCTGTCTGTGGTTGCCTGACTATATCGTATCTCTTTCCATTGGTTTCGAGCTGCAGGATGTGGTTTTGTCCTTGGTCTCTCACCCTCTGTTGCTGCAGCTTTTGGTTCTCCCTTCTGAACGCACAAATCTGTTGTTGTGTTTTCTTCATCTCAGCCTTCTCATTTTCAAATTCTGCTTGCAGGATTTTAAGCCAAGGAGCCAGCTTGTTATATTTAGATAGCAGCTGTTGACCTTCTGCCAACTTGTCATCCCTTTCTCCCTGGAATTTTGTTTGCAAGGACAGGAGCCATTTCTGTGTGTATTCTCCTTTTCCTCCCTCAGAGCTGTAGGATGATGACCAAGGAGTCAGGCAAGGGCTAAGGTTTACTATCTGTGGATACACTATGTGGAATTATGACATCTTTGAGGATGGAGATCTGTGTAGTTGACACTGAGAAAGTCTGAGCTGGCCCGAAGGAGGAGGCCTGTGGAGATAGGATGGTCCTGTTCCAGCTCTGAGGAGTGAAACAAAGTTGTGTCACTGAAACTTCGAAGGACACAATGGTCAAAAAGTAAATCTTGTCGAATTAAGGGTGGTTTAAAGATTAAAACACACATCCCTGCATCTGCTAACAAGCTTAATTAAGAACATCCTAGTATGTACATGACTCTTGCACAACTCTCCACCTAAATCATGCTATACATAAAGAGAGAGAAGGACAATAAGATTGGGCAGTGTATAAAGAGCTGTAAGGAGATCCCTATTCTATGAATGAAGAGAATCCCTTTACAGGGATCCTCTTTATCCCTTTATTGAATCTCCCTGTTTTTGTTCTTCCTTGGTAGCAAGTGATATCCCAAAATGCTGGAGTAAAGAGTCCTTACCAACTTTCAGCATTTTCTGGGGAGAACAACACTTTCTATCACCAACTAGTTAGAAGAAGGAGAGGTCCCATGTCTTGACAGCATTCTGTTCAGAGAAGGCGGAAAAGCAAAGGAGGACAAATTTGAGCCAGCTTCACCCATACTGCTACTGTAGTGATGGAGTTGTGTCGTTCTGCTGTTGCAAAACAAGAGGTTTATGACCTCTGACCAGTTTATGCAAACTATTTTTTCACCAACTTCATTGGAAATTTTCCATCTGTGAAGATAAGTCAGTGTGGGCCAAATTACAAAATGATGAAAATTAAGAAGTTCACCCTTCTACACTGCCTACAGTCCTTGCACCTGCATCAAGTTCCAGTGTAGTGGCAAGTCTAAAGAGAGTAATTGTCAGATTTTGGCCTAATTTACAGTAATCCCTGATTTTAAAGTGATAATTTTTTAAAAAAGGAAACAAAAACCACTAAGAAATCAAAATTCAACTATTGGCTAACCCATTTGATTGTAGAAAATGAAGAAAAATAAATGTTTACATTAAAGAAGTAAGTAGTAGAAAAGTCTTTCAGACTCTATGAATTGCTCTATTTACTAAATTTTGAGAAGGCTGATAAAAGGGAGATTTTACTCACTGAAGATGAAAGAAGGCAAAACCCATGTTTGAAATGCTACTGAGTTAGTCTGTTGGGAGAAGGCTATATATTTTTTAACTGAATTTCCTAGATACTTTAATAAATTTAGTAATAAACAGGAGTAGAGTTTGATCCACCATGTTTAAATGCTTTGGTTTACTTTTTTCCTTACACCACCTATAACTGAATAAAAGAGAAAACTATAAAAAAGAAAAAGCATCTCAGATTCTGGTGGAAACCCTGTCAGAGTACTTCCTCTTTCGTTGTACTGTATTACACTGTTCTTTATGCCTATTTTCACTTCTCTGTTTGATGGTATCAGGCCTGGTATGTGCGCTGTGCTCTCATGGAATGAATCAGATGATATACTTGTGTTATTCTCTCGCCAGTTGTTTGGACGCTTTATTTGTTGTCCAGCGGCTGCCCACCAAAAGCTTGTCATTTGTAACTTCTTTAATTTTTAATTTCAATCTCATGTTTTAAATTTGTAATAACTGTAATTAAACATAATTTAATTTAAATATTAATTAAAATTATAAATAATTTGTAATCAGAATGGAAACTACAATGCAAATGCATTACTTCCTACATTTATTACTCAGTTAATTCAAGGCACAACTCCAGCACCTGCATTTGGTATTCTTAGCACTTCTCTTTTACGTTTTACATCTGTGAGGCCAAGCACTTACATATAAAATTTTGCAATATATGTGCAAAAAAGCACTACTACTAATTTTATCAGAGAAGGGTATTTTCTTCATTCAATCCTCCATTCAAGCACCACTGCTCCTTCTGGGTTTTGCTAGTCGAGTTCAAACTATCTTCTCCAGGAAACTGTTTCTCACTATCAAAACCTGAGTGTGTCTTGAATAGAGAGACAGGATGTTGAGTGAGAAAATAAGACATGTCTGTTGTGGAGGATTCTTTAATAACAGAATCCAGCAGTGACTCCACATTACGGCAAATGGCTCTTCATGATGACCTACAGCGGGTTTAACTAATAATTATTCTGGCATTGAAACATCTCCCAGGCTCCTGCATTCTTTTTTAGTATTGTTTTTTTTTTGCCACCCCAACATTCTGCTTTGATGTGGTTGTTCTTCCTCGCCTCGGGATTCTTCCTCTGGGAAAAATGTATCCACACCCAAAGACTCCTTCCAATCGACTATGCAGAAAGGTATGTTGGTTCTACAGCAAGTATTTCTATGGCTTAGGGATTCTTGTTTTCTGAGAGGTATCCCGAAATTTATATGGAATCAAGAGAAGAATTAAGTTTTTTAGAGTGGTTTCAAAGAATATTCATGGAGATAATACAGCTAAGGAAAATAGGTATTTCGTTTGGAACTTGATGAATGTATCACTTGACCTCCTCAGTGTGTATCCTTTTTTATCAGGAGTCCTCTCTCAAAAATATGATGGAACTACCTGAATGTTCACAGCAGTATTCAAGTAACATATTAGCTAATTTCTCCTTCATAAATATGTGTGCCTACTCCATTTAAACCAATGTCTTGTATAAAGTGGAAATATAGCCTAGAATATTGCAATATCAATCATATTGCATCAGACAGAGAAGATCCTGGCCACTTGCTGTGTTGCTGCAACAACTGCTCAGGATATAGATGCTGTTTCCCATTTTCAGATAGGTTTTTATGTCAATCATCTAACTTTAACAGTCCCTTGACCAAATGTTCTGTTCCCCCCTCTCATGTCTCCCTGTGCTCTGTACAATCCCTATTGTTCATCTGCTTCACTCGTGCCATGCCAGTAAGAGCTGACCTCAAAATCTAACAAAGTCTGTTGATTCAAACAGGCTTTGCACCAGCTAAAGATCTGCTAGACAGCACTGTGAGCTACAAAGTACTGCCTGGCACACTTTGGCAGGGGAGGGGAGTGTGATAGATAAATGTCATTACAACATGCTCATCCTAGCACATGGCACTTGAAATCCCTCTCACGTTTAGCCTTACCAACAGGAGCATACTGCATGTCAGATTTTCCAAGATGGGCTCAGAAACACAGGTTGCTTCACAGAGCTGGCAGGCACTGTCTTTTCTTGCCATTGGGTTCTACATTTCATCCTGCAAAGATAAAAAGGAAGCTGTTAGTGGTCCTCTCGAGTTACTTCCTCCAGGAAGGAGCAATACTGTAGTTCTTCCAAGGATTCTGAGTATGGTCTCTGTACCCAGCTTCCCAGCTTCAGTGTGAACCAGAACATAGATATCTGTCCTACGTAATATGTCGTGTTAAGTACAGAATTAGTGCATCTTCGAGTGTGAGCAAACATTTTGACTCTTAATCTTCAGGAAATATAATAATGTAGCCACAGGTAGAGCAAGGGAAGCAGTAGTTTTCTGAGGACAGTCTCATGTGGCAGGGAACATGGAGCTACAGTGGTCCAAGCTAAATACATAGCCTGATAGATGCCTGTCCTCCCATAGGTTAGGGGTGATAACTGGTAAATCTCTGACACCATTTTTCCCATTCTCCTTCTAAAAGTATCACCATTGCCTAGTGCACTGTTTCCCTTAACCCTGTCACAGATGCATTGTTTGTAGACCAGTTTGTGCCTGCTTCCAAAGGAGCTCTTAAAGCCTGGGACAAAACAAAGCATGCTGCACTCCAAGGTTGTAGAAAAAATTATGTGGAAGCCTGAAGCATAGAAGGAATAAAAATGAATGTTGAAATCCTCTGGCAGTGTTATGTTTCAAGCAGTCCCCTGTAATTACAATAAACTGTATGTTTACTTAAGAGCACTGAATAAGTGATTAGAGAGTGAAATAAACCTGTAGAATAGAGCCTTGTCTACCCACATGGATTAACCCACATGGATTAAGAGTCCTCCAACACTTGGTTCTAGGAAAAAGATCAGTAAACAGGTGATCTTAATCCAATTTCTCTTGTGGGTGGCTGTGCATTCAGGAAAATGAGCACAGAGACTCTCAATGAGCTGACTTTATGGAAGTGTTGCAGATGCAAATCATACCTGTTGTATTAAATCTTTTTTAAAGGTATCTTGGAACAAGCATCCATGTTTTCTGCACAGTCACAGGTTTTTGATAGCTTTTGGACACATACCACTTGCATAATGGGAAAACATCTACAAAAAGAAAGAGACTGCATTTTAAAATTTTACTGTTATGTACCAGATAGAATAAGCACTGCACTCGCTTTTATTTTCTTAATCCTATGTTACATTGGTACATAAACAGATTATAACGTTCTTCAGTGCAAGGGTTGTTATGAGCTAAGATGGTTCTAGCCAGGCTTGAAAATTTGGAATTCCTTTGGCTTCATTTAGAGCTTTATTTTAATAAATGTTGGGATTTAGTATTTCAGAGCCTACTAAATAAAACTTTTCTCAGTATCTACTACAGAGGATACAGATCGTCACTAGTGTTTTAGGGGAAACAACCATGAATCCGTGGCAGGAATGGTCATTCCCCGTCAAGAGAAGAAGGCTTGAAGGTGCAGTATTTTTGAGGCTATATTATTTAATATTATACAGATATACCACAGAGGAGTATTGATATATCGGCAGCTGCTGGGAATTCATAGAATGGTTTGGGTTGGAAGAGACATTAAAGATCATTTAGTTCATCTCCGCTGCCGTGGACAAGGACACCTTTCACTAGACCAGGTTGCTCCGAGCCCCATCCAACCTGGCCATGAACTCTTCCAGAGATGGGGCATGCACAACTCCTCTCGGCAGCCTGTTCCAGTGCCTCACCACCGTGGCAGTAAAGAATTTCTTCCTGATATCTTATGTAACCCTACGGCCTTTCAGTGTAAAGCCATTCCCCACTACAAGTCCTTGGAAACAGCCCCTCTGTGGCTCTCCCATGTGCCGCCGCCAGGCTCTCCCCGCTCGAGGGCCGGGGAAGCGGGCGGGGACGGGGGCGGGGACCGGAGCTGGGGCGGGTCCGTCCCAGCCGCGCTCGCCCGCGCTGCTTTTCGTCCCTCTGGCGGCGCCGTAGCGGCCGGGCCGGCGTCTGCGTCCCGCGGGTATCCCGGCTCCAGATTCCTGCCTCCTGCCCGCCGCCGCCATGGATTACCGGGCGCTGGTGATGAGCCAGGTCGTGCCCGGGCAGTTCGACGATGCGGACTGCTCGGACAGGTGAGGGGGCGCCGGGGGTGAGGGCGCTGGGGGGCCGGGCCTCGGGCGCGGCCGGGTGAACACGCGGAGCCGGGCGGGGAGCAGCCCTGGGACTCGCCCGGCAGCGGGGAAGGGAGAGCGAGTGGTGCTGCCCGGTTACTGGAGGATGTGAGAGGAAAGGCTGCGTGTGTATCTCGGCTTCCCTTTTCCATTAGGTGTGCTGGGACATACCTGTCCTGGCAGAAAACCGTGACGCGCTACTGACATTACAGAATCATAGCATCAGTTGAGTTGGAAAAGACCTTTGAGATCATCGAGTCCAACCTGTGACCCAACACCACCTTGCCGCCTAGACCATGGCGCTGAGTAACAAGTCCAGTCTTTCCTTAAACGTGTCCAGAGATGGTGACTCCACCACCTCCCTGGGCAATCCATTCCAACGTCTAACCACCCTTTCTGTGAAGAAATTCTTCCAAATTCCAACCTAAACCTCCCCTGGTGCAACTTAGCAACTTCGGGCCATGTCCTCCTGTCCTGTCACTTGTTGCCTAGGAGTAGAGACCGACCCCCACGTGGCTACAGCCTCCTTTCAGGCAGTTGTAGAGGGCGATACGATGCCCCCTGACCCTCCTTTTCTCCAGGCTAAACCTCAGCTTTCTCAGCTGCTCCTCATAGGACTTGTGCTCCAGACCCTTCCCCAGCTTCATTTGCTTTTTCTGGACCCGATCCAGCACCCCAATATCCTTCCTGAATAGAGTGCTTTAGAACTGGACAAAGTGAACTAAAACGCGAGTGAAAATGTAAAGTCATTTGTTGGGATAAATGTATTGAATTTTTGGTGACTGTAACAATCATATTTAGTTATGGAGACATCTGTGTTTCTTCTAAGTGACTCTGCGGAAGACACAGAAACGTGCAAAGAGGGTGAGGTCCCTGAGAGCTGCCAGTTATGCACGTGTGAAGAAGTTAATGCTGAGGAAGGAGATGGAGATGATGACAACGATGATGAAGAGGAAGATGAAGACTGGGACTGGGATGATGAGGTGGGAAGACTCACGAAGCGCCACAATGCTGCTGGTGGATGCAATCCACAGGTATGTTGAAGGCTATTCTGTGAGCCTTGCGGGTACCCAAGAGCCAGTGGGGCTAACCTGAAGGCTTTGTTCGTTGTTAGTGTTAGGTTGAGCAAGCAGACCTTTTTCCTTGAGAGAATCCTCTTCCTTTGGGTCTGTTCCTCTGACATGCCATATGGGTGTGTACATTGTTGCCAGAGCTCCATTTGTTTTTCTTGTCTCAAACCCTGTTGCTGGCTTCTCTTTGTTACTGCAGTTTCCTTCTGTTCCTTACCTTTCTCAGCTTTTCCTTCTTTGCCCAGCCTAAACTCTACAGATTTTCCTTACTTTTTGATATTTGTCCTCTATATTTCTGAGCATCATCCCCTGCCTTTCTATTTAATTTTAAGACTATCTGCTAGTCATATCCAGGGTGAAACCAGTTCTATTTTTGACTTAATAGTGAAGAAGGCAAAGGAAAAAACACATTGTCCATAGGAAATGGACAGAGGTGTTAGAAGTGAGTTAATTTAGAGTGTATGGTGTTGGCACAGAAACTCAGGCACTGTGCAGAATGAAAAGCATGTGTGAAGGTAAGAAGGGTGCTAGTTTTCACATCAGCTTGGACACTAGAGATTCTAAACCTCATTTTTCATATTGATACCAACTTAGAACAGTTGAGATAAATGAGAGTGATGCTGATCATAGCATAGCATGTCTGGCAGTGCTTGTTCTGGGTAGTATATCCTTGCCTTTATTTAGAGCTTTATGCTATTGAACGATGGTGAAATCATGTTCTGGTGTTAGTTGTGTTTGGAGAGGACAACATGTAAGAAAAGACAGAATCTTGGAAAGTTTTCTCTGTTCATTACCTGTGCATTTATTTCTCTTGTTTTATTCCTTGTTTCTGTCTTCTTTTACTTTTAAAGACAGAAAAGGTGCTGTATGAGAGGCTTGTAGCTTCCTAGCCTAAAAATAACCCTGGTTTAGGGCACTTTTAGAATTGTAACTGAGGTATTATCTGTATTTGCTTTTCTTGATTTAAGTAAAATCTGGTGTTGATCCATACCTATTTCCTCACCCCTTGTGGTTTTCTTCTCATAGCTTTGGGCATAGGCACTCAAGATGACTTCTCCAATGATATGGTCTGAATTTCAAAGGGCTGTGTACAGAAGGTGACTTATGTTAGCAAATTCTTTGTTTCAGGCAAATAGACAGACCTCTAATTGCTCTTCAGCAAAACTGTCAACCCCTGCAGGCAAGGTTTTAAGAAAATTTGAACACAAAATTAATTTAGGTGAGTATAATTGCGTTGTTTTCTGTTATTGAAACAGTTACCACTCTGTGGCATTCTCAGACTAATTCCACTTATGTTAAGCCAGAGCTCACTGGAATGGGTGAGTTAACCATTGCCAGATAGATTAAAAATGGCTTTTGTGCACTTGAAGTTGCCTTTAGTCTCCATGAACTGGCTGTCATACCCCTCTCTCTCCACCTTCAGAACCACATGGCTATTTTGTTGGGGTTTTTTCTTTCCCCTCGATTTCTCCAGACAACATGAAGTTTTTCTTCCCTAGATTCTCTGTAGGAACAAGCAGTTTGGTTGGAGGGAGGATATCAACTCTCTGTTGTGATGTCGGTCATTCCCACAGCTGCTACCATTTTCTAGATGACTGCAGTCCCCTGTAGTGTTACAGGGGTAAATCATGCAGCAGTTCTCTCCCAGGGGCAGAGTTCCTGTGCTAAGTGAAGAGGCTGCTGTCCCAGCTGCTGTGGTTTGATTTTTACCCTGAGATGGAAATGGCTGCTCAGCAAAGCCTGTCAGGACTAGGAGTAGCTGTGATTGGCACCTTTTGTCAAGGCAGCAATCAGAGGTTGTGTTTTCCTTTATAGCAAAGTGGTGCTAGAATGAAGGTTGCTGGTGTTTGTAGCCAAATACAGCAGCTTTTATACATTTAGCCTTCAATCAAACACCATTTAAATGCATTGTTGGAGAGAATCTGGGAGGCTATTGCTTGTTGTGTTAAGAAAAGTGGCATTTGACTATGATAAGAGAAGAACAGACAAATTTAATGGAGAGATCTTATCCAGAAGGCATTACTGGTATCACATTTCCAAGGCCATGGAACTGTCTCACTCATCTGTGTTGTTACCTTTTAGTCCTACCTTGAAATGTAAACAGAGTGAAGTGCTAGGTTAACCCTGGTGTGTAGGAAACTTTTTTGGGTTTGGGTTTTTTTTTTTTCATTTCTTCTTACATGTTTTTCAGATAAGCTGAATTTTGATGACTCCGTTATAAACAGAGTCACAGAAAAGTCTAGACAGAAGGAAGCAGACATGTAAGTATTACTTGTGGTTCTGTTTTCACTTAAATACTTTGAACCCTGAAGCAGTGTTCTTATTTCCTTATTTGAATAAGTTTGTTAAGTAATCTTAGAAGTATCATAGAAGTAATCATAGAAGTAATCTATGTGCAGTTTGCCCTTTGGTCTTCGAAAGACCATCCCAAAGTTTTGATTCTTCTGTCGCTGGTAGCACATCTGATTGCGTTGGTGTAGTATAGTAAGACAGAAGTGATGGTGTCATTCCCGTAGAAAAGACCCTTTGATACTCTTTTTTCCTAAACAAATCCTTAAGCAGCTGAGCTAAAAAGGTATTGGAGGCCTTCTGAAGGTTCCTCCTGATGATTTGGTGAGGGAAAAGTATTTCTTCTTAAGAGTTTTTTTTTTTGGCCTGCAGCTTGTAGCCCTGAGTTGTAAAGACAGATACAGTTTCCTCCCCAGAAATACTTGTTCAGAAGAGGCAAGAAGATAAGCTGCAAAAGTGAAGGGCTCTGATGTTTCTGGTGGTGGTGGTGGTTTGTGTTTTTTTCCTTTCCATCGCTCTGCCTGCAGGAGAAACCTTTGCTTTTGTATGAGCTGAAAGCCTTACTTCTTGAGGCTGTCATCTTACCTTTGACACAGAATGTCACAGTTGGCTCTGTCAAAGTACCGAGCTCATACGCGTGGGTTGTAACATTTTATTTTCACTTCTGCTAGGTACCGAGTCAAAGACAAGTCAGACAGAGCGACAGTAGAACAGGTAAGTCCTTTGTTCATCAGAGTTCCCTTTTGACCAGAGTAAATAGTGTAGAATTTTGGAATCAATGATAAAACAGAGCAGGAACAGAGTTTTGGAATTCTGATTCCCACGTTATACCGAAGAGACCTGTTGTTTCTTTCTGTCTTTCATATATGAAGGTTAACTTTGGTTCCATAAACATTTTAGAGCTCATTTTTCTTTAACATTGTGATTTGTTCATGTGTGCAACGCAGAATTCCATCTTAAGCTTTTATTAAATTCCAAAGAACAAGAAAAAATGCCGGGTTTTCCTTTTTCTTTTTTTTCTTCTTTAACAAGACTGAACTATTACTGGTCCAAGCCCACATGGCTGTTCTATTTCAGTTATGGTATCTGTATCCCAAGAAAAATCTTATTTTAAAACAACAAATTCAACTATGAGTGGGAAATGTTCTCTTTGTTTTCTTAAATTTTTTTTTTGTCTCTTCTAGAGCTAGCTCAAAAACATATGCTTAGTTTAAAAAACCCCCAAAAAATCAATAACTTTGGAAGAATAAGTGTAGTATTGTTCTAGATTCAGGGCAGAATTCTGAGTGGTTGCTGTTCAGATTATCATTTGATCCTTGAGAATTGTCTGATGCCAAGGGCTCTTTAATATGATACTGAGACTGGACGCTGTTATTAGGTTTTGTTCTCTGCTGACTTTTCCGTTTTAAATTTGAGGTGTTGGATCCAAGGACCCGAATCATTCTGTTCAAAATGCTCTCTAGAGGTATCATATCAGAAATCAATGGCTGCATCAGCACGGGGAAAGAAGTAAGTTTTATTGCAAGTAATGTAGTAGGCTTTTTTTTTTTTTCCAGCAAGCTCGGTGGAAGTTTATGGTGCTCAGAAGATGTACCCCAGAAATACTTGGGTTTAGTTCTATATTTTTTGTGTTGCTTGATTGGTAGGAAGTTACTTTAAGAAAAAATTGATTTACTTTAATGGAAACTGGTTTTCTCAAGTATGAAAGATTTCTAAGAATGCTTTGATATTATCTTAAATTTGTGGATGTTCTTAATTGCATCTTTTATCCAAAAGTTTTGGCAAAGTTATGTATGCCCACAGTATTAAATAGTGCCTGAAAAAACATACAAACCCAGGTAATTCCAATTAAAGATGTACTTCCACCCTGTGTGGAAGTGGAAACATGAGACATTTGGGCCATGCTTTAGGCCCTGAGTAGTGCACAGGCTCAAGTTAACCCTTCACACAAGAGCTCGTTTCAGTCTCTCAAGTGTGGATGAAGCAGAATTTTCCTATGCAATGTTGATTTTATTCTGTGGGCATTGTTGCACCCCTGCCTCATCTTCTGTACTTCCTGTAAGCTGCCTTTCATGGAAAAAGGATTGCCTTGTGTGCAGTCTCCTTCAGTTGGGTGCCACACAAGGGCTGGGGTGAGATCAGATCTTTTCCAGGTGTCAGAATGAGAAGAAGAGAGAAGATTATGTTGCTTTAAAGAGCTTGTCCTTAATGTTATTTCTTCCCTTTTTAATCTGATAGGCCAATGTATATCATGCCAGTACTGCAAATGGAGAGAACAGAGCGATAAAGATTTACAAAACCTCTATTCTGATGTTTAAAGATCGGGATAAGTATGTGAGTGGTGAATTCAGGTGAGTTTGACTTCTGCCTGGTTTTACTGGGGAAGAGGGATTGTTTTGAAAGGTGTTAAAATCACTGGTGCTCATGCTGCATTGATAGGCTAAGAGGCCCTGTTTTTTATTTCTTTACTTAAAGATTTCGTCATGGATACTGCAAAGGCAACCCAAGAAAAATGGTGAAGACATGGGCTGAAAAAGAAATGAGGAATTTAATAAGGTGATTTTTCCAGTTTTTATTTCATCATGCAGAGGTTACCAAAACTTTAACGTTTATAGGAGGTGCTCTCTCATTACTCGGCTGTGGCTATCGCTACCCCTTAGGGTCTCTGGAGTGTTCAGGAAAGTGTCTTAAGCTTCATGATAGGAGAGGAACAAAAGGGGAGGGAAGAATAAAGATCTTCTTTTGTTTTGCTGCTAATGCTCTAAGCTCCTCAGTGTCTGAACTCTGTCTGACATGACTGAACAGCAAGGAAAAGCTAGAAATAGCTGCTGCTGAGCAGCAGCACGCTGTGTGATATAGGTTAATCTAGGATTAACCTGAACTGTGTAAAGGTTCTTTGACATAGGAATGCTTAGAAAAGGGTCAGAATGGTTGTAGCTTTTTGTGTACGTTTCCTAGTTTTTCTTCACAAGTGAGAGTTTCCCGAGTTCTCACTGTGTTGTATTCAAAGCCACAGAGCTCCTTTATGCACTAGTGCAAAGCAAATAGAGTTTGGTTTTATTTTTTCTGTGGCTTTGTTCCTGTGTTTCAGGTTGAATACAGCCCAGATACCTTGCCCAGAGCCAATTATGCTAAGGAGTCATGTGCTTGTCATGGGCTTTATTGGTAAAGGTGATAGGTAAGTATCCTTAGAAAATCAATTTTTTTGTTTGGTTGGAGTTTTTTTAATTTAGAAATATCTTTTCCTAAAGGTTTATTAAAACCAAACAAACCAACCCTTTGAATTTACCTACAGTTACTTTAGGCCTGGAAAGTTAACATGTGCGCGTGACCTGTGGAATGGTCCCAGATGTTTGTCAGCTGCTACTGCAGGCAATCTGTGTGATTTTGAAGCCTCAGTTGTGTGCAAAATTAATTCATAAAGTGGCTTAACCAGAGATTAATGCTGGAAAGGCTTGCTAATCATACATGAAGATAGCTCATTGTTTTGTAGTTACCAACATTAATGTAGCATGGTCCAAATTAGTTTCCATTGAAAATAGAGCTCCAGAATCTTTGGCAAACACGTAGCAAAGTTTTGCTGCCCTTCTTGCTGGCTCCTTGCACTTGGTTGTTCATGCTGACTTGCTTGACATACTCAGGGAGTGAAAGGATCAGGCAGAGCAATTAAAGCATTTGCAGCTAGTATGAAGAAGGAAAAAGTATTTACTTTCTTGTTTGTTTTTTTTTTTTTTGTAATTTCAAGGCCTGCTCCTCTGCTGAAGAATGCTCAGTTATCTGACTCCAAAGTCCGGGAGCTGTACCTACAGATCATCCAGTACATGAGAAGAATGTACCAAGATGCCAGACTTGTTCATGCAGATCTCAGTGAATTTAATATGCTGTATGTTTTTAATCCTTGCTCTGAATTGTGACATCTAAAATGTATGCATTGGCAACCTCTGCGTGAGAGTGCCGATGTACCTTTCAGGGAGGGTGGGGTCCTTGTCATTACTGGGTTTTGTAACTTATCTAATTAATTATGTAGCTTTTAACCCAGATCTGAGCTTTCTCTGTTAAAAAAACCCAACAGGCAAACAAAAAACCTTCACAAATACAAAAAAACCCAGCCAACTGACCAACCGAAAAAAACCAAACGCACAACAAAACCACCTCACAAAACCCCCTCACAACCAGAAAAAAACCCGTCAACTCAGGCAAAAATTAGTAAGGTATCATTTTTATAACTTTCTTCTCGATTTTTCTTTTTCATGTGCCTCTCTGCTTTTTTTTCTGTTCATGAGCAGACTATTTTTTAAAAAAGTTTAATTTTACAACTTGTGTAGAGGAGGGCAAGGATTGACTGAAAAAAGCATCCCTGGCGCTAACATGCAAGGTGTGTGCTGGAGAAAGAAGTTATGATTTTTTTTTTGCTGGTTCTGAAGTTTGAAGCATGCTCTGTTCCCTGCCCCTCAGCAATCTGGTGGGGTTGGTGGAGCTCTGTGTGGGGTTTCCTTGCAGGTACCATGGTGGGGACGTGTACATCATTGATGTGTCTCAGTCCGTGGAGCACGACCACCCTCACGCGCTGGAGTTCCTGCGGAAGGATTGTGCCAACGTTAACGGTGAGGGGGCTGCCCTTCAACCCTTGTTCTGACAGCTGGTTTATTTAGCAGGATGAACTCGGTTCGCCTTGTGTTCTTTCAGGTATAACTGAATGTAGAAGCTGTTAAAGTTCCATTAAAATACTTCTCCTATGTTCTCATGACTTCCTCATGGAGCAGTGTACTGTGCTGAGTTCAGAGCAGCGCAGCCTATTTTGCTAGAAATTATGTGTCTGAAATGAGTCACGTGGCGGAATATCAGACTTAGGATAGATCTGAGATCAGTCCCAGGCTGCAGCAGTGCTCACCCCAGTCTTAACTTCCTGTACTTAAAATACTGTGCAGACATACTGATGTGTTCCCTACTGTGAGCTGAATCCACATCTGGAATTCCTCAGCTGGCAAGACGTTTCTCTGTGTTATAAAGTTCCCTGCACTTACTTGTCCAGGGCAGCTGAGAGGATCGAGGTGTTGAGTAATTAATTAGATATAGTATCACTTGTCATAGTATTTTGATAAGTTAAGTTTAATGGTGTTTTTCTCTTGAGAATTTGATCTTCATGCGTGGGTATGTTACACATGTTGTGTAATACACGCACCTCCTGGAAGGATGTGTCCCTGAGGACAAAAAAAATCTCTCATTGTGGGCTGCTTTTGTCCCCCCTTTCTTTTCACTTTGACTTTTTTCTTATTTTACAGAGACTCTTGAGAGTCTGTGCGAAGAACTGTGTGCATTTTGATGCTTTGTGTCTGTTGGTACTCAGTATGATTGTTTTTCCTTATTCCTTCTCAGTTCATGAATTTCTAGTAAGTCGCTTCTGGCTCAGCTAGTTGCACCCTTGCTCTTTATTCATGGTTTTTGACTTACTCTCCTTAGATATTCTAGTGTCTCAGTGAGTTGCAGTGGTTTTGGTGTTGTTCTGCTTGTTTTCTGTCACTGCAACTTTCTCTGTCTAAACCTTCTACAGAGACTCTGAGAAACACCTGGTTCTGCTCTAGGTGTGATCTTTGCAGAGACATGTGGTTCCATGGGCACAGAGAGCTGCCTCCAAACTAAGTCCTTTTCTAATCTTTCTATGATCAATTTATCAGAGTGAGGGATCTTCTGAGAATTTTAGTAGGTAATACTTATTAAACAGTCCTCAGCGTCACTCGCTGCTGTTTTTCAGAACAGAAATGCAGCCTACAAGTTTGGTCATGATTGATTTAAGAAACCAATTCTGAGTGTAGTAGTGAGGAAAGCTCTAGGACATGAACGTGTCTTCTCTTTTGGGTGGATCATAATTAAGCTGTACTGTATTTCAGTGGACACTAGTTTCTGTCTGGCAAAAGTTTGAGGTCTCCATTCCTTATTTGAAATACGGTTTTTTTTCATCTTAGTCACTGCAAATATTACACCTGTCTTAAATTCTTTACTTCTTAGCCCCTACTCCGTTAAGTCTGGATCCTGCTGAAATTGATTTGGCTTTTGTATTTACGCAGTTTTTCTCCTTTCAGTATTTGTTGCATCTGTAAGATGAACAGTTTCATTTCAGATGGCAAAGCATCTGATAACTAAACTCAGGATGATGTAGAATGTGCTGCTGAGACTTTCCCAAGTCATCAGAGTTGTTGGCTTGCTGGAATTGTCACTGTAACATCAGAGCTGCATATGTTAGATGGAATTACTTACAGGTTTTGTCTCTGCCCTTGTTTCCTGGCAGACTTTTTCCAGAAGCACAATGTTGCAGTGATGACCGTGAGGGAGCTGTTTGAATTTATTACTGATCCTTCTATCACAAGTGAGAACATTGATGACTACCTGTCTAAGGTAAGACCTCATAGCCTCGTTGCTTAGTAGGAGGACAATAAAATCAGATCTAGTTCAAGCTCCTTCATCTCATTTACTCTACATCCTACTTTAAGGAAGCCAGCACATGACATTGTTGTGCTAGTGCTTCAAAAATGCACATAGGTCTGTTTTATGTATACCGTTGTAGGGTGATACTACTTCATTGCATGTTTTCTCAGAAAGTCTAATCATGAAGACTCAAATGTCTGTTTGAGGTGCTATAAGAACCAGGATGCTTTAAGTGAGCTCTTTCTGGCAAGGAGAAGCTCTGCAGAAATATATCCATGCTTATATGGAGAGTGGTGTTGTATGTCCTGTAGCCGTGTTGGGCCTGCCACAGTTTGGTCTGGGGAGAGCAGCAAGTGTGCTCTCCCTCTGTTACAGCCCTGATCTGCAGCTGTAAGTGCTCTTCACAGCACTGCTGGTTACCATTAGGTGTCGCTGATGGCATTCCCGTAGGGAAAGCTGGAGTGTGTGTGAGTGACAGTGGAGCACAGGCAGAAACGCAGATGGGAATAGTTGGATGTGATTCTGAAGACTTAGTGGTGTGATTCTAAAGAGTGATAATTTTTTTGTATTGTTTTCTATTTCTTTAGGCAATGGAAATAGCATCAAAAAGAACAGAGGAAGAAAGATCCAGTCAAGATAAAGTGGATGAGGAAGTGAGGATTTCTGTTCCTGATATGAAATTAATATTAACCTTATGTCTTCTAAACACTGAAAAATGTTCTGTTTTCTTTGGAAAAACATACAGTTGATGATAAACAAGGTTGTGATACTGAGATGTCTTGACCTAGTTGAGATGTGAAGTATTAAGGGATGCCATGTGTAAAGGCTAACAGTGACAAGCTGTTAGAAGGCAAATACTGCATTTCCTAAACCAGTTTGTTTGCTCGTAGCTAGGTCCCTTGATGTATCTTCCAGTTCAGGTTTAGTTAACAAAAAAACTCAGTAGAGAGATCTGATTATGCCAGTGGTTTTGGACCAGTGATACAGAAGCAGGCTATTTGGAAATGTGCATTGGCCAAATTGCCTATCTAGCTCCAGTCCCAGTCTAACTCAGTTCTTCCCCTGCCTTTACATTAGGTGAAGCCATCTCAAGTCCATTACTGAAAGCTGTTAATGTTCTGGAAATGCTTGATGTAAAGATAAAACCATTTCTAAGTATCTGTTCCAGAAGAGTTTAAAAAAACCCAGACCCAACAACCAACAAAAACCTCTTATCTTTGGGGTCAACACTACTTGATTTATGCAAGACTTTTTTTGTCTTGGAGCTCAGCAGGTTTTACCAACTGCTTCAGGCTTGGCCAAGGAAAGAGGTTTTTTGTTTCCCATTGTACCTTCAGCATAAAACTACTGAGCTGTAGAGTCAGATGATGGTGTCTGGTAGCAAGCCCATCTTCTGCAAGCAAGTTACTCCTTTTTTTATACGAGGTCCTGACCTGTAAGAGAGGTGGTTATGTAGCATCTAAGTTCATTTCTCTTAGACTTTCTATGTGACCATGGCTAATCTTTTCCTCACAAAAGAGTAGAGCTGAGTGAGGGCAGCTCTGTGGAAGTGGGGACCTGTGCTTTGTGCACACCTCTTAGATGTAGTGTATGGAATCTGTACTGGGATTGAACTGATACCATGAAACAGCGAAGCAAAACATCTCTCTGATCTGGTGGGGTTGTAAGCTTGCTGAAAGACTTTCAAATGTAATAAGTTTTACGTATGTTGTTGATACTGCAGTTAGTGTTTACTCTTGCAAGAACCTTTTTTGAGTTGGACTGTAGGTTGAAGCAGGTATTGTTACATAAAGAGATTAAGTTCTAGTGGTGCATTTCAATGGAGTTGCCTGCTGAAGGCATTGTAAACATTACAATAAAAACGTGAAAAGTTCTTAGGATACAAAACCTTAGGACTCAAATAGGCTAAGAGGTGGTTGGAGAATTTTGTAAGTGGGCGGGTGTGAGTCATGCTAGGGAAGGAGCCTTATTAATTGTGATCTATCAATAATGTGTAGGTTGCATGTTAAGTCTGTTCCTGCAAAAAAAAAAAAAAGAACAAACAAAAAACAAGTCTGCAGTTGAAATGGTAGTGGATGACTGCCATGTTCATTTGTTGTTTCTCTGATTGTGATTATTCTCCTAAGAATGCATAATTAGGAGAGAAAAACATCATGACAATATGTGTAAATTAGTAAGTCTGTGTTTCCTTTCACTGTGCTAGGTATTTAAGAAGGCCTACATACCTCGGACTCTGACTGAAGTCAAAAACTATGAGAGAGATGTGGACATAATGATGAAATTGAAAGAAGAGGATATGGCATTGAATGTTCAGCAAGATAATGTGAGTAGACATGCTGAGGCTCTGCAAAAAAAAGAGGGAATATGAATTCTTCTTACTGGAAACTGTTAGCAACAAAGAAAAACAGAAGCTTTGCTACCAAGGTGCGGAGTACTAAATCTATATCATACTTCAAAATTGTCTGGTTAGTGCTAATGCTGACATTGCGGATTCTATCCTGGTCTTTATTTCTTTAAATTTATTTTTAGATAGTAATTTTCTCTGGGCACAAAGAATTAAGACATAATTTGACAATGTAACTTCTTCCTCTTTCCCTTGGAGCAGATTCTCTACCAGACTGTGACAGGACTGAAGAAGGATTTGTCTGGTGTTCAGAAGGTGAGAGGGTCTTTTTGAAATCCTTCTTTTTAGCCATTTTCAGGAAAGTGCTTACAGGTAGTTCAGAGAATGCCTGGTCCTGCAGCTGGCGCTGTGAAAGAAGCCTCTTGTCTGCAGAGTGACCATTTGTGTCCAGGATGGGTCTGGCATCGCAGTGTGTCTGCACAACACAGAAATTGCTTTCCTGCACTGTGGCTGATGCTGGGTTCTTGAGAATGAAATTACAGTCCTTGCTGTGGCCATGATCTCTAAAGTTAAGGTGGAGATGAGAGAAAGTGTTTTCTGATTATGGAAAATGTAATTGATTTAAACTCTTGCACGACAGCAAGTTTTGCTATGTTCAGGGTATCTTTGTTGTAATACTGCATAAAGAACAGTCCTCCAGTATAAGGTATAAGATATTATGTCTTATTGTATTTGAGGTACTTGACAGTGACACTTCTGTAAAGTACATTGGATGAGAAGTTGGATACAGATCACTTGGAGCCACGCCATTCAAGGCAGAAGCCTTGTGTGGATTCCCCCTCCTTACTTTGTGAATGTTTTCTAGCAGTGGTGTAGACTCTTGATTCAAAATGGAAATATAAATATGGATGGGATTAGGCTGTAGCACAGGCTTGTTTAAGAATAAGTGAGTGTTCCAGTGCAGATATTTGTGTTTGCAATATAGAATACATACAGTGCCCCCAAGGTAGATTTGGGTATGATCCAAGGATAATTAAAAATAGGCTTCCACATATGTTAGCAAATTGCTGTTTAACTTAGGGAAATTAGTTTGGGAGTGCAAATAACAGCTGTGCTTTGAGTCCTGACCTAAGAGAGTCTGCATTGTACATTCTAGATTCCTTGTTCTTAGTTCGGCATAACCTACTTTTCATTCTTTATCTTGAGACTCAGTGAAGGCTGTAGTAAGGGAGATAGCATCAGATTGATCAAGGGTTTCTTTGCAGCAGATTCTGTTTTGTTTTTTATGAATATATATGTATATATATGTAGTGCATATATGTGTGTGTGTATTGTCATTAGGTTTCTTGATTTTGATTTGATATAATTCTTGATATGTCTTGCAGATTCCAGCACTTCTTGAAAAGGCAGACAGTTCAGAAACAGACTCTGGTGGTGATGATGATGGTGGCAGCTCAGAGGACTCTGATTCGGGCTGTAAAGAATCTGTACATCCCAAAGATAAACCTGCTGAAGTTAGCATGGATAAAAAGGTTAGCTGGCCAAGAATTGTTCATTTTTCTCACCTTTGCTTATGTGACACAAAAAAATCCAAACTTAGTGGCTCGTGCTGCTTCTTGTCTGAAACAAGCTGTGGATCTTTCCTGTTGTTGAGAACAAGAGCAGAGACAGTGAATTTCATTGGGGATGCTTTATTAATGGTGGTTTTATGTAGAGCCGTGTGGAACACAGCTCTCTGTAGCATAGGCAAAGCTAGAAGAGAGATCTCTATGGGGAATTACAGAGCTACATAAAGTAGAATTCAGTGAAGCTTTGGCAGCTTTTCAGTCCCTCTGGCTACTCTTCCAGGCTTTGGTGTTCAGGCTTGTGGCTGTGGTCCCTGATCAAACTCCTTATGCCCAGACAGCTGAGACCACTTGACCTGTAGAACTGGAGACTTGGTGACAGTGTTGGTACCACAGTGGCTTTTGCAGTACCCTTAGTATGGACTGGCTGGCTTTGCTGTGGGCAAGAGAAGTAATGCAGTCTGGCAAAGGGATTATGGTTAGGGTCTGGATTTTGGGGGTTTTTTTGTGGTTTCATTTTCTAAACTGCAGAACAGTGTGCTCAGTTTTGGTGAGGCTTTTCTGCAGAGAATCACTTATGGGTGAGAGCCTTTTGGCAGCCTTTTAGGTGCTATGCAAAAAAACAAAGAAGGGTGAAACTTGCTGGGCTTAAGGGGTTCAAGATTTGGGGCATTGCATTTTAGTTTTTTCTTCCTAGGAAAGGTAAGATAATATATTTCATATCTCTCAGATAAAAATTCTGCGCTCTACTACACACCACCAGTCTAGAGCTGCCGTCTTCTAGATGTGAAGCAGGAAAGTCTTGGCCACTTCTCATCCTAATTGATAGGTTTTCATTTGGACTTCTTTCTGTGTAAGATGAGGGGGTTTTTGTAACCTGTGTGTGTAGCTGTAGGTTGAACAACTGATTAGCAGCAATTACTGCTACCTGCCCCTTCAATTTTGCTGACTTCATGTTATCTAGTTGAGTCTCATCCATTCTGTGCCTGGCACAAATTTACAGTGTGTTGCAGTAGCATGGCATTCTTTCATGCCAGTCCTGGTGATGATCAGTTTGCTCTGAGTTATCAGCACTTACTGGGTCAATATTTTTGCATGACACATAGAAACACATGCTATAGTAGCCCTGTGGGTAGCAGAAAACCTAGACTAGACAACCTGTTGTAATCTTAGGTGTAAGTAGTATGATTTAAGAGTGCTTCTTGTTCACTTTCTTCAAAGGTTGCATGAAACTCAGGTTTTAACTAGTTTGAATTTTGCCTTGTCATTACCAGTGTGCAGGTCTGGGCTCCACCTCCAACGTCTATTTCCTTATTCCTTTCCCCACACCATTCCTATTGCGTTTTTTCATTTCTTTGTCTTGATAACCTTATTTTTATGTCATGTGTTAATTAACTTGTTAATGTAACAATCGATTGACTTGCTCAAAATTCTTCGTTCCTTTCTGGCTTTAAATGAATGGTGTTTGATTCTTTACAGGAAAGGAAAAAGATGGTTAAAGAAGCCCAAAGAGAGAAGAGAAAAACCAAAATCCCAAAGCATGTGAAGAAGAGGAAAGAAAAGACTGCAAAAATGAAGAAAGGCAAATAAAATCAGCTTTGGCTCAGAGAAAGGGATGATGTGTTATGGATTAGTCAGTCACCATCTTTTTTCTTTATTAAAAAATTAAAAATCCTTTATTTATATACATACAGTATAAACTGTGAGAGTGGTTTTGTTAATAACGTGGTATAATTGTTTGATCAGAGTGTATGACATGGGTTTCTCAATGAAAAGAAAGAGTGAGTTTAACACTTGTGCCTGCTGAAATTCTTTACCTGTGCAGGTTTGACTTTTTGCTAAACTCACATTGATTTGTTCCTGTGTTCTTACTCCCCATGCCCGCTTCACAGTAGGGAAGCAAATTGAATTAGCTGTCTTCTGCAGGCTGTCACAGTCCCCCTGGATAACCCTGCAGGCATTGTGCCTTTGCCACCTCCCTGTGCTTGCATCACCGTCGATGGCCAGTTGCACACGTGGCTGCAATCCCCAGTTTGACCTTCACAATCTCTTTGGTGCCTTTGGCTTGTAAGAGAGGAACTGACCAGTGCTTCCAGATCTCCCTTTCTCTCTGCTCTCTTTCTCTATCCACACGGGGATTGATAGCACTCTCACACACAGTATGCATGTAAGTGTAGACAGTATTACTGGAGCAAGCAAGACTGGTATTTTCTCAGCAAATGGGGATGTTTGTTCATGCTGATGAAATAGGTGCAGTGTGGAAATTGGCATTATATCGGGCGCAAAAGGGAGGCCAGCCTGTAACTTGGTAGTGAAGGGAGGAGGATGTGCAAGACCTGGATCCAGAGGTGAGGGAGTACTGGCGGTGGCTCTTTCTCATAACACCGAGGGCTTAGATGCTGATAGAAGTAAGGACACTTTATTTCCCGCTCTTCCTTGCCATTGTGGGAGCTTGTGTGCAGATGTATTCAGGCAGAGGTGGCCTCAGTGATGGCTGCCCTGGGCCTGGCTCGTGTTCATCGGTGCAGTGCTGGAGGTGACTGAAACAATAACAGCTTTGTGCACTTTGTCCTTGAAGTCCCATTGGATTGAGGATTCTCCCTGCTGACTGACAGGGCTGTGGTGTGTGCATCTGCCACAGCAGCCATGACTCACGAAGGTACGTGCACCAGGAAGTGTGTGTAGGGCCTAGGGCTTGCAGGTGGAGTGGGGAATTGTGTCCGAGTTGTTGCTTTTCCCCAGGAGCAAGTTGTGCACTGGGCAGACCTTGGTGGTTTTGGTGAAGTGGGGTAAGCATAAGTGACTGTAAAGCTGTGTGTGCCTTATTTTGTGTAGCTCAGCAGTTGATGACTCCACCAGGAAACTGGTCCATGGCTGATCAGTGTGAGTCGGGGGTTGTCAGACAGAAGAGACAGCCACCTTCTCTTTGGGTCTGGCTGCTCTGAAGACAGGGATAGCTCCTGGTTCTTGGCAAAGAGCCTGGAAGCCCCAGAGACAGAGCGTGTCCCACGGGGCGGTGTTTATCTCCTTTACCTGAGGAAACACTTCAGAGAAAGGAGGCTGCTATCATCTGTGCTTGAGGGAAGAGGAAATGTCCCAGCCCACATAACCGTGTCATCCCTCCAGGCCGTGCACCACAGCCTGATCAAGTTTGCTTAGCTCTAGCTGTCCTGCAGCAGGAAGGTGGTCCCGAATCTGTAATTTTGAATTGGAACCTTGCTCGCAGTGATGTGCAGCAGGACTGTGCAGGCTGTTCAAAGCAGGAGTTACCTGCCTCCAGTGTTTGCTCTAGGACAGGTGTACATAGTCAGGGTGTGTGTAGGGGACCTGAGGTGAAGCACAGCCAGAAAAGCCCATGTGCAAGTGCAGATGGCCTGGGGATGGCTGTTGCAGTGGGCTATGTGCTTGTTGAGGTGGGCTGTGAGTGTGGTTCATGCGTCCTGGCCACTGCAGGCCTGACACGTACTAAAGTGAGGCAGTCCAAAGGAATGGGGTGGATGAGGAGCTTTTTGGGCCAGAGCCATGAGATGAAGCATCTTCCTGGTGATCCCCAAAGCAAGGGAATGCCTGTTGAAGAATGCTACACGTAACTACCAAAAGGCACCAGTCTGATTGGGTCTGGGGAGGATGAGGATGGGATGGCATGACTTTGTATGCTGTGTTAAAGAAAAAGCTTCAAAGTAGCACAGATACTCAGTTATGCTCGTTTTTCCCCCAGAGATGAGTGTCCTACAAGGCCCACTCTGTCTGCCATCACAGCATGTTTCTGCTGTGCCCTGCTGCTGGCACCTGTGCAGACAGAGTAGTATTACCAGGTCAGGAATCCCAGTTCTATGTATAAAAACAATGGGGACAAAACCAGCTCAAAGGTAATGCTTCCCATTTATCTTCCATACTTTTCCTGCCCACCCCCTCTTCTTCCACTCCCCAGGACTGTACTTGCTGGTAGGGCTTTTGGTTCTCTTGTGGACTATTGGAAGAATCTCCATCGTGGAGCTCACCTGATGTCATAGCACAAGCAAACAGCCCCGGGAGAGGTGGGCTGTGGGGTGACTGGTGGGCTGTGGAGCCAGGAGATGACCCTGAGATGTCACAGCAGCACTGAGACTGAACTGTGCTAGTGTGATACCTACCCCTAAGACGGAGAACTCCCTTGTGTTGACTGCAAGCATGTTCCTCCTCTGCTCCACTGCTCACTGGGTGTTCCAGTGTCAAAGTGGAGCAACCAGATCACTACTTTTCCCCCTTTTGAATGAGAATGGCTTTACAGAGGTCATGCCATAAACTTGCTTGCTTTGTCACTGAGGTTTGGGAATCTTTCTGCAAGCAGGGCTTCTGATAACTGTCTGGTGTGTTTTTCAAAGTACAACTGTTTTGTTTTCTGTCCTCTCTGAAAATGGACTGGAGTCCAGTTCTGCCAGGCAGTCAGGAGGAATTTTTACAGCTGCAAAAGCAGAACTTTCAACTGCTTTGATACTCCTTTCTGGCTTACACTAGTGGAGGAGGATTGGCTTAAAAAAGGCAGGAGAAGGTGCTTTATGCAGAGGGCAGGCTGTGGGTGGGTTGTGGCAGACTGCTGCATGTGGTGTTTGCACCAGCGCAGCTAAGAATGGGCTTGAAATTAGCTGTCTAATCTGAGATGGTCTTAATTTTTATTATTATTATCATCATCATTTTATATATATATATATATATGTGGTTGGGGTTTTTTTTTAAAATAGGCTGAGCATATGAAAGACATTAAATTCTCAGGCACAGGTCGGATGCTTGGAAAAATGCATTTCTGGAAATTTGCGGCCAGAAGATTTAGTGACATTAAGAAGCTTAAGTATGTGGAGTGGGATGTGGAATATTTACAGCTCTGCTCTCAAAGAGAAAAATGTACAAAAGCAAGTTACCTTGTCTTCCAGGGCCTTTCCAAATGGTCCCATCTTTGCTGTCATTCACTAGGTTTCAGTGGGAGAGGACTGGGAGGGAGATACTGCTAGACAGTATATATAAAGTTCCAAAGAAGTTCATTAGTGAGGTGGTGGAATTTGGGGGGGGGGAGGGCGTTCCACTCCCCACCTCCCTGCCGTTCTGCAGTGCCATGTGGCTGGTTTGCACTCTGAGCAGTTGGCACTAGGCTTCCTCTCAGGTCTGAAGTCTGTGCCAGGCTTAATTTGTTGCTTTTTCCACACAATGTATTTTATTATATGCATCAGCAGAAGCATTGGAAGGTGGAGTTTTGTGGGTTCGGTTTCCCCGTGACGAAGCCAGTAAAACCAGCCTTGTAAGGATACATCTGTTCAGAGGGATTTGATTTCCATGCTGAAATATTTGGATTAAACAATGCAACAAGGCACAACCAGCTGTGGGAGGGTGCATGCTTGCTTGTGGCCTGGTGTGCTCAGCAAAGGTCACACCTGTGGTCCTTCGAGACACAAAAGAGGTGAGGGTGATGTTTTCTGAGGACCAATGCATCCTGCAGGGTTTGGTCACAGGTAGTGGAGGAGCTGATGATGGAGAGCTGTGAGAGTCGCATTCTAGAACACCAGGTTGCTTACCTGGGTTTTCCAGCTGAATCTTTACCTGCTGTTTTCCCCTGCAAAACTGCACGGACAGTTTATGTTGTAAACATGATGCAGATGCACAGAACAGGGCAAGTGCTTTGTCTCTGAGTGCTCTTCAGCCTGGGCTTGTTCCCTGGGGTGCACTTGCAGGATGATGGGGGACCACTGGTGTGGGAAAGTGTGCTAGGGGTTCCTTGTCTGGTTATGGGGACCTGCCTGTCTTCGCCTCTTCCTGCTAAAGAAAGGAAAGGATTTTTTGGACACTTGGTGGGTGAAGGAGGACCTAAAGAAACTGCTTTGTCACTCTCAGTGAACTTTTACCTTCCCTGGTAAACAGCTTCACTGAGTGTTTGAATGCAGAAAGTTAACTCAGAATTTATTTTGAACTTTCTAGGGCATCGCTGTAAAAACAAACACAAAGCTTAATGACTCATTGTTTTTACAGTTGTAATTTTGGTCCTTCTAAACTGCTAGTAGACTTTCAAAGCAAAAATGCTGACCCTTTGCCTTAGCATCTCATTACTTTTCTGGTCTTGACATAACCCTGTGTTCCTTGTGTTAATCTTCGTGTCCTCTAGAGGGAGAAATAAGTTCATGCTCAGACTGTTGGAAAGTGCCAAGGCTCCCTTGACAAGTGCTAATTATGTTTCAATAATCTACATACCATTCTACCAATTTTGATGGATTTGTACATGCACCTAGATTCTATTTGGGGCTTTTTTTCTCCTGAACTTGTAGTTCTTGGACAAAGTTTTATACCTTGAGGACATGGGATAATGGCATAGTTTGTTCTGGGCCAGGCCAGGGCTGAAACAATGGTGTTGATGCTGGGTTTAGGAAGAGTTTCTAGATGGCGCATAACAAACACCAAGGAGACTTCTTTCCCCCTGTACATATGATGAAGGCTCTTGATGAGAATCTAAAAAATATTAAGGATATCATTCTTCAGCTGTCCAAATTCACAGGCATAAACACCTATCTTTTGTGTAATGCAATAGGTAGCAATCATTTTGCCACAATCACTAGGCCTAAATGCAGTTTGAGTTGTTGACAGCTGCTGGTTTTTTTTCTTTTTTCCCTCCCCCACCTCCCCACCATTGTTTCTTTTCAAAGGATTGACATAAGGACAAACCTGGCCCTTCTTCCTGACATGCAACAACCTGCCTCCAACCTCTGCAGCCTGCCTGAACTGTAAGCTTTCCTAAGCAACAGAGTGTGAATGCTAGACCTAGCCTGCAGCAGTAGGTCTAAGGCTATCTCTCTAATCTAGCCCAGAGATCCATGTCTGCAGCAAAGGCCACAAGGCTGAGACTTGCAGTTGACAGGTATTGCTTGAGAGTTTTGTGTGTTTCTTGTTTCCTTTTTTTTTCTCTTTTCTCTTGTTTTTTTCCACCAAAGACAGCAGGCTGTGGTTGCAGCAGGCTGCTGCAGAACAGGGTGAAGGATGGACAGCGACCCTTCTCCTGGCATTAGGACTGGGTTAAGGACTGGCATGAAGGCCAGTGATGGGAACATGAAGACAGAAACCCTGATTCACAGTTATCTTCTAGAGATTCAGAGCATTTACTTGGCATTCCTGCTCTTGAGCATTCTTTTCATCCCTTTGCCTAGTGTGACCCTCAACCCCTGAAGCCGAACACGAGCCCTGTGCTCTGTGCTGTCGCCCCCCTCCCAAACTCAGCCAGGCCTGATTCTCTGTAGCTGACTGCAGCCCCCCACCCATCAGGGTCTGGGGGCCGATCTGGCTTTTTAGTGCTTCCAGCCCTGAGTGTTAATCCCAGTTCCACCTCTAGCCTTGCCCTGAAACAGGAAAATCCTGTATTCCCCAGACATCATTCTGGGATGTATGATCAGCACCAGCTGGCACCTAAACAAGCAAGAAACAAAGCTGGTTCTGCAGCCCCTTCACTCCATAATCTACACCCATGATCAGATGGAACCAGCAGCTTACCAAGCTGGAACTGTCCAGAATCAGCCTTGTTCGGTGGTACTTCCAGGATCCAGAAATGAAATTAACTGTTCATTCCTCTCTGTCTTTAGCCCTGGCTGTGAGTTGCCTGAAAGATGGATGAGACTCGGGATGGGCAGCTCTGTGCAGTCTGAGTGGATGTTTGATGCTGAATTCTGAGCAGGGGAATATTGCAGGTTTGCCACCAGTACTTTGGTTAGGGATGTGGACAGCAAGTCTGAAAAGGTGTAGTATCTTTCTGGATTCTTCACTGTGCAGACTGGTGTTTGTATGGTATCTAAGTTAGAGTTGGAGTCAAGGTTTGGACAGGCAGGGCTGGGTAGGCAGGCTTCTCACCAGTTCTAGTAAGGATTGAGTGCTCAGGTGAGGTTTGGTGCACAGAGTTGCTTGGGGTAAGGTTTGCTCTGAGGTGGTAAGAAGACCAGCTTTGGTCTGCATGCCAGGGTTTGCATTTCGGATGCACAGAGCCCAGAGAGCTGTGAGCTGGCAGGACAAGATGAAGGCTGATACTGACAAGAAATGGAGAGCAGAGGGTTTGCTGGTTGTTGCTGTTTAAAAGAAAAAGTCTAGTTTGTGTGCTTGACATAAGATGTTAGTTCTAATCCTTTTGCTTCTGGTCAGAAGACAAACTTAAGGTTTTGTTTGTTCTCTCTCCTTGTCAGGTTTCTCATTCTGTGGTCCTAAGTCAGGCACGAGCTTGTGGAGTGTTAAGTGGGCATGTGTTGCAGAACACTGGGTCTATTTGGGCTATGAACAGGACGTTGTGCGGACTTGAGAGCTACCACTGTGCACTGCAGACCTCAGGTCTGACAGATATTTGGGTGCTTGAGGAAATGTAAGGAGGTGGTACCACACTGTGTGAAACACACTGTTCATACAGCTTGCTGTGCTCTAACAGTGGTGAGTATGGGAAACGCTCCTTCTTTGGGTAGAGGCTCAAGTGATGGAGCATTGGTCTGGAGAGACAAAAGTAGAGGGGAAAGAGCAATTGAAAAGGAGAAGGGGTTGTCACTTTGTGATTCTTCAGCCTTTTGCACCACTGCTTGTTCTGAATGCTGTGACCAATCTGTCCACCATTCTCTGAGTACTTTCCAGTCCTCCTGCCTTATTGATCCAACCTTGCCTTATCTCCTCACCTTTGCTGTAGACTACACACCAGCTACAGAAGGGGAAGAACAAAGGAACAGCAGGGAGAGTTGGAGACTCTTCTCAGGGCAGTTTTGACTTGTTTGAAAAGCCACTCCCTGTGGGGGTATGTGGCTGAGGTGGCAGATTTGCAGTGACTTGCCTCCGTGACATCAGGCGCATCGGTGCAGCACAGGGTGCGAGTCATTACTGGGGATGGATAGGGACCAGACCAGGAGCTCAGTCCTGCTGAAGGCTCAGCTCCTGGTGCAACTGAAGGAAATGGAACTTTGAGCCTGGCTTAAAATGGGGCTGAAGAGTTTGCAGCTGAAGAAGGGGTTTCTTGATCATGTCACATTTTTGGTGTTCTGGAACATTAGTGTTGGTGGAGTAGAAGAAAGTGAATGGTTCCTTCAAAGTTGTTTTAAAAGCATTTAAAAGAAGAGTTCAGAAGAATCCATTTCCTTTCCATTGCTTTTTTTCCTTTCCCTGAGCTTCTAAAGATCACTGCATATAGCCATGAAACGTTAGAAATACCCTATTTGTGAAGATCTCTTTTCAGCCATCCAAAGTGATTGCATTAAGATGTCATTCAACATTATACACATGGTGGAGAGAAAAACCAGTCTTGATCTTCCCTCAAAGCTGAACAGACTCCAGCCTGTAATGGAACTATTTATTTATTTGAGAGTGAAGAAAAGACAGACAAAATTTGTTACTGTGTAAAGGAGTCAAAAGCCAATTCGAACTTGCCTTCAGCATTGGCTTTCCTAGTATTTTGATATAAAACTTTCCCAAGAGCCTGGCAAATCCCTGTCAAACTTATTTTATGGACTATTTTCTCTCCTACAGGTGAACCAGGAACACTGTAATCATTTTTTTCATGCAGAGAAACCAGTAGCAATGCCCACAGATGCTACTGCAAAGTGATTTCAACTTCAATAAACAGAAATGAGATGTTGGCTTTCTGGGACTAGCCAGGCTGTTTTATAGGAAGCCCACCAATTAGATTAAGTTTCCTGTGGCTGCCTGTGGGTTGGGCTGTGCAGAATAAAGGATTACAGTTTGTATGGGATTAATAACCTGAGATTAGCTCAGTTAGTTAGAGCATGGTGCTAATAACACCAAAATGGTGGGATCAATCCCTGTATGGATCATTCACTAAACAGTTTGACTCAATGATCCTTGTGAGTCCGTTCCAAGACAGAATATTCTGTGACTTGAAAATAAATTAAATATTTCAACAGTGTTGGTGCTGTTTCCATTGCTCTGTGTATTGCTCTGGGAGATGTTTAATGAGTACAATTTTTTGACAATTGGTGAGGCTGGGTGATGCGATGTTCTCTTGCTTTGTACTGGTTGGGATGGTGAAGTGTTAGAGATGGGATCTAGGAGAAATTAAATCAGTTTGGTAGCAAGGCTTAAATTAA
The DNA here is from genome assembly GCA_013398015.1 of Oreocharis arfaki. NCBI lineage: Eukaryota > Metazoa > Chordata > Aves > Passeriformes > Paramythiidae > Oreocharis > Oreocharis arfaki. The sequence goes on from VZRR01009423.1 coordinate 177,505, forward strand.
AGTGAAGTGCATTTTGGTCAAGTCTGAAAGTAGCTCTTACGGGGAGGGCAGCCAGGAGAACCTCTGGTTTTGTACCGAAAGGAGGGGGGACAAGTGAGGGAGAAAAATAAGAAGACACAACTGGAATCCTTCAATGTGAAGGCAGAGGTTGCGTTGAGTCATTGATCAGTGTGTGCTGTGCTCTCAGCCGTGCCAGTGCGCCCCAACAGCACCTTCAGGCTTGAGCCAGCTCTTTGCTGATGCTTTTGGCTACCTCATAGTTACATTAGCCAGGGCCGTGAAGAGATGTAAGCTCCCAGACCAACACAGCAGCTCTTGCAAAAGCCTCCAGTGGGTGATTCCTTCTGGGAGTTTGCTTTGTATTTGAAGGGTGGTACAGACAAAAGACACGGAAATTCGTGTGGGAAGGCAGCTAAGAGCAGGCATGTCAAAGCTGTAGCTTGCTAGGAGTGGTTTTACTTCCCGGGTAGCTGTATCCTCACATCACTGAGTAGCTCCCAGGCTATTGGATCTGGCAGAGTTCATCAGGCTGCCCCAGACAAGGAGATTGAACTGCTTGTGCCTTGGATGAGGCTGTGATGCCCACTGTCTTGTGGCTGTACATTTTGGGGCAGTTTGACTGCAACACTTTGTCTGAGAGAAAAAGCTGCAGAGCTCTTCCGAGCACTGTCAATGGCAATACCCAAAAGCTGAATGAAGGAAATGGCTCGATGGGCCTGGGTGTAGGAGCAGCTACACGGTTCAGGGCTATGAGGGAGTTTTGGTACAGACTATTTACAGGCCAATTTAGTAGCTTGTCAGCATTTATGGGAGAGGTGAGTGTGAAGGAGTGGTTTAAAAGCGGATGAATGTATAGAGTGACACCTGGAATTCCTCTCATTTGTAAGAAGAGGATGAGCAGCTTTTGTGGGCAGGAGATGGACAGCAGGGGATGTAGTGTTTCCATTTCAAAAGGAGGATTCCTCCCCATCTCTCTTGCAAGTTACAGTGAAACCCTTCCCAATGCTACGGGCCAAATTTTGTTCTGTTACACCCATGCAACCTTACTGAAGTCAGCAATTGTCTGTTTTGCAACCCTTGCCTGATGCAATAACTTGAGGGTTACATATCTTACGGGTTCAAGATGTGCTTACATTCCCAGCATGGTGACAGTGAATAGTGCTGGACACGAAATGGCTTCTGCCCCAGTAATTGCTAAAGAATAACTGAGGTCAGTGGCATTGCATGGATGTAACTGACTGCATGGGGCTGGGAATACTCATGCAGCATCTGGGAGTTCATTGGGACCCAGGAGAGACCAACCCATCTCTCCTTCCAGCTGGAATGCCACTTTCCCACATCAGACACTCCCTTCAGTAATTATACCCTTTTTAGACTCACCCTTTAGCAATTACTCGTCTAAGCCCTGCCTCAAACTGACATCATTGGAAAGTCCAATAAAAACATGGCAAGGTTTTAAACCATCCCAGGAAAGCAGAATGCCGTATTATTAGCAGCATTTCAAGGCAGCTATTTGATGATGATTTTCTTAACCTTATCTCTTAACAGGAAGAGTATAAGTTCCCCCCCAGCAAACAGCCTGAAGGGTCAGCAAAGGCCCTGCCTCATCTTCAGTGATGTACTGGCCTGAAAGGACTCTCTGGCAGTTCCTTTCTTTTTCTTCTTTTTAACTCACCTTTGCAGTACTGAACACAGGTCTTCTTCTCAAAGACCCGATCTTAAGCTTCTCAGACCTCAAAACTTTGTCCATCACCAAGTCAATAACTGTCTCAATTCTTGTTTTTCAAAGTACTTCTATGTTCCTCTTTCAGTATTTTAAAATTTTATTTTCAGGCTGACCACTTCTTTGAAACATAAAGGCATATTCAGAACTTGCACTTGCTCTAGGAGAGAGGAAACAACAAATAGCTTGCCTTACTTATTAAATGACTGGTTTTGGAGGGAGGGGGTGATGAAACTTCAAGTTATTCCATGAATTGGACCCTCTATAAGGACACAGGAAGTTATCACTATTTTTGTTACAGGTGAAGCTGAAGAGTTGAACCTGAATCAGAGCAAATAGTTGAGAGTTCTGGGTTTTTTTCCATTATGATCCTGTCTGAACTGGCATACAGCTCATCCTAATGATCTCAGAGTTTCTTGGGGTTTGTTTTTTTAATTCTTGGTTTGCATGGGAATAGTACTCTAGAAAAGAATTTTCCAAACAAATAATAAGAAAGGAAACTACATGCTTAAAAAAGTCAAGGAAGCTAATTGGAAAATTTAACAGGGAACGATTCCTGCTCTGTAACACCTGATGATGGAAGCATGAGGCTTTGCAATTGTAAACAGATTTTCTTTCCACCCTGCTTGGCAATCGTCTTCATTTTTTGGGTGTAACCCTTTCATGTACGCAGCTGCACTCCCCATTCCCACAGCGAGGCATGCCGGGTAAACACTTTGATCTCTCCTTCCAGCCTTTGCTTGCTTGCACTGTGTTTATTACTACTTTTTCCACTCCTCCGGAGCAGGGCGTGATGGATGATCCTGGAGGATCTGCCCTCTAGATCTCTGTGATTGTACTGAGTTGATGGTTTCTCCCTGACAGGTGCAGGCATGTTGATTTAAAACCAAAACAAAACAAAAATCTTTTTAGTGAAGCGAAACCTACATGGTGTTAACTCCTTTCTCCACTGTCATGCTCAGGGCCGGAGAGCAGAGGCTTTGCTGGGCTTCCATTTCTGCCTCTGGCACCATCACCCATTTGAATTGCAAATGCCTCACCCAGTGCTGGCTCTGGTCATTGGGTACCAGCTGCGGCTGTTCCTCCAGAAGTGGGATGCACCAACCCCTGCTCTAGCTCTCTAGCTCTCGGCTTTTACATCCCCTTTGTTCTCTGCAAGATGTTCTGAATTGTTTTTTCTGTAGTGCTGACCCATTGGCCATGGGAGTGAAGGGGCTTCTCCTGCAGCTTGCAGAAGGCTCGAAGAAGGGGTTAGACCAAACCCTGTACACATGGCAAAGTGAAAGCCCCTGTTAACACAAATCTCTATACTCTTCCCTGGTAGATGCCTCAGACTGTTCAAAAAGGTACTGCTTGTCTTTCCAGCAGCTCCCCTGCCCCTGACCTACAGTGGTATTTGCAATTGTTCATCATGTTTGCGAAACACCAGAAGTAAAAACAACTGTCCAATTCCTTTCCCCCTGCCTCTGATTTACATACTTTAAAAACTAGTTGCGGACATCAGGCTCTTTGCAAATCACTAGTGTGTCTTCTTGATGGTTTGGAGGTTGTAGCACGACTGTGATTAGCCAGAGCAGGAGCTTCTGAAAGATGTGAAATACCTCCATTCCCTGCTTTTGTTATTAAAGAAACTTTTTGATTTCTGAGGTGCTACACATGTACTTTTATCATGTCTAGGGAAATGCAAGAGTAGTGGCACATAGGATGCTTTGATACTGGGGAGAACAAAGTACCTTTCTTATTAGCTCTGTACAGGTGTATTGGCAAAACTTCAGTTTTCTGTTGTAAGAGAACATGGATCCATTGTCTGCATTTGTAATTTGTGAAGCAATATCAAAAAGCACATTTAAAAAAAAAAAGTTATCTTGAATGTTTATGCAATTTGGAGTGAGGTCCTTTCTGTGGATTTGTGTGGGCATGCATCACTTCCAGCTGATCCTTTCAAAAACCATATTGTGGATTTTTCTTTAATAATGGAAGGGAAAATAAGTCACATCCCCAGTCCACCATTTGACGCCTGAGGAGTTTGGATTGAATCGTACATTGAAAGAAGATGATATACAAAGAACATGTGTCAGCTCAGCTACTTTTTAATCTGTTCCTTGATTTGTCCACACTCAGCAGCTTTTTTTTTGGCTGCAACAGAAAGCCAGGGCAGTGCTTCAGGCAAAGGCGTCACCCAAGCTACCTTAGTTGATGAAACTAAAGTTGCTTCCTGAGCATTACTGTCCTGTACATTGCTGGATGAGTTGGCTCTGCATCTGTGGCCAATTTGGATATCTTCAAGTGATTTACTGTGCTCTGAAATGCAGCTGCTTCATGTACGGCATCTGATCTGGGACCACCACTGGGAGTCGTCCTTGCTGAAAGTGAGGGAGAGATTAAAGCCAGCTGAAGAAAAAAGGGATTATTTTTATGGTCTTTCTGGAGAGTGTTTTTCCATTAATTCTTTTCATAAGAGATGGAAAACTCTAATTCTCTGAAACATCTGAGCTCCAGTTTTTTTCTGGTGGTTTCCTTTTGGTAGTCACTTAATGGGAAATGGCAGGAAGATGCGCAGAGGGCTGCCTCTTCTGAAGCCTGCGAAAGAGACTTCAAAATAGGAATCAAAAAAAAAAACCCAAAACATTTTTGTGAGTACTCAGGCCTGAATTAGCAGGGCAAATTCATTTGGATGCATTTGATCTTGATGATTTGAAGGCAGCAATCCTTCAAGGCCTTGCAAATGGGGAAACCCCACAGGGACAAGCTGAGAAACAGCAGGAATCCCATCTCCCTTTTCTCTTATTTTCTCATAGTTATCTGACTACCTCTCAGACAGGCTTAAGGTGTTATCATGTTTGTTGGCTGCAGAGTGTGTCAGGTAGGTACATGTGAAAGCATTTGGCATGAATACTACTAATATTCCCTGAAGTGTTACTTAACTAGTACTTGGATAGCAATACTAGATACAGTCCACAACCAGTGGCACAAAAAAAGTATGTCCTGTCAAGTACGGGTGTGGGTATTAACGCAGAGATTAACAGAAATTTTTGTTATGCAGAGAAGTACTCACCTTGGCTGTGCTGATTTGAAACTAAGTATAAAATGACTATGATGAAAGAGGTCCCTCAGAAAAAAGTCAATACAGAACGAGGTCAGAAAATATCATGTTTCTTAATTTTAATGAAAACAGATGGTATTTTTCCAACTTTTGAGTCTCTGTAAGAAAAAAACCCAACAACTATTTTTCATGTCTTGCAGTGAAAACTGTTTTGTGTAAAATTGTGCCATAAATGTCCTTCTTCCAACCACAATTTATTAATGTAAACCTTGTGAGTCTACTATGGAGGACATATCCAGCTTTGACTATTTAGACCATTAAGAAAAAATCCCTTTTGATATTTTTTCGGGCTGAGAAGTGAAGATAATACAAATAATGTCAACATATTTACAAAATCCAGCAGTGCTGGCACAAATATGGAAGTATCCTGAAAGAGAAAAACACATGCAAATGTGTAGCACTTAGCGTGAGAGTGTCAACGGTTTGGCAAGAAAGTAACAGACTTATTTCTTAGTTATTTCCATCCTAAGTTAGTGCACGAGGCGCTGTCCCACAATGACATTTCTGACGTGATTATGCCTCTTTGTGGGCATGCGCTGACCTCTGAGATGTCTGCTTGCAAACTCTAAGTAGCGGGGAGGAGGGGTGCATGAAACAGGTTCGTGTCTCCTGAATATTTTTTGGGTATGAACGTGTATCTGACCTTTGCTAAATCTGATGATGCCAGAAGAGCCTGTGCTCCACACATGGACACTGTGCAGCTGCTGAGAAGACGAGCATTCCTCAAGCAAGCATGGAAGCGAGTGTCATCCGCAGTTCTGTGTCTGGTAGAAAGGTCAGGTTTCTGCTGGAAGAGGCTGTGCTGCAGGATGCCTGGTACCTCTCTGCTTGGCTGTTTGGTTTTTCAGTCTCTGGGGGAGGGATGGGGCAGGGAGATCAGTTAATAATGATGATTATGATGATTCATTGGGCTGGACTTCATTTCAGTCACAGGGAAGCGATGCTCACCAGCAGCAAATGCAGCAAGCAGCAGATGTGTCAGGCATTCCAGCCACTGGTCTGCTGGGAAAATGAAGCCTCCAGGAGCAACACAAGGACTTCTGTGGAAAGCCTCGCTGAACTGGGAGATGATGTACATACGTGATTACTGAAGTCATCATTTGGGTGGAGCATAAATCCTAATTTTTATAGGTACTCTGGTGGATCTGTTGTCCTGTGTGTCCATTACACCCATAAATACCTGTACAGTGTAATTACTGGAAGAGCAAAGTCAGTTATTGGAAGATTACTGCCACGGTACTTAAAGAATTATAGAAAAGCAAGGAGCTTTCACCAATTACCAGGGGAGAGGTCATCCCTGGGGGAAGGCAAAGTGAATGCAGAAGCATGGCCATGGAGGGATGTCATCAGCGGGGTGAGAAAATCTGCAGACGATTCTGATACATGGATGGATGGGTGGATGGATGGATAGATAGATAGACAGATAGATAGATGGCTGCTATAGGCTTCCACCAGCACCTGGGACAGTAAGGAGAGAGGAAGGCAGTGTAACTCACTCCTGACTGTGCTCTTTCATGAGGCCCTGTGTAGCCACAGCAGCCTGTTCTGCTCCGTATTAATGGCGAGAGCAGGGCAGATAGGAAGAGCAAGGCACAGCAGTGGTTGCCCCTCCATTCACAAATTTTATAGTACTATTTCTTGCATTGTAGAAAGGTTTAAGCAAGTTTGGGGTGCCCTTCGTGCTGTAGGAGCCTCTTTCCAGAAGAGGACAGAAGCTTAGTAGGTGTGTGATAAGCAAAACTTGGTAGAGGGAAGAAATAGTATCATTATCCCATGTTGTTATGTGAGATCTCACTGCGGTTCATCTGGGGCTGGATGTGAGCTGGGCACACAGAGAGGGATTGCTCAGCATCTTCCACAGAGAGACAAGAAGGTTTTCAAATGAGGAAATGGATGAAATAAATCATCAAATCCAGCAGGCTCAAGCATATGCTGGAAACTGCCCCTTGCCTTTTTGTTCCATTGGGAAAAAGGAGGTAACAATAGGACCGGGCTCATAGAAGCAACATCCTGAAGGATTGGTTTTACACACAGCCATGGGGGTGAGTCAGTCTGGGGCCTAGTAGCAAAAAGGACTGGACTCTCCTGACATCACCTGGAGACACTATTATTCCCCATCCATTCCCGAAATGGGAGATACTGCTGCTTTTATTTGGGCCAGCCAAGAGTGTAGCAGGTCAGGACTAGCTGTAAAAGAATGTGTTCATCCATACAAAAATGCAACATACTAGTGAAAATATTCTTGTAGCAGAAACTTACCTGGGCAGCTTAACAAGGAAAGCTTGTTTAAGTTAAGGCAGCTTAACAGGGAAAATCTTACTGGGCACTGCAGTGACAGTGTGGATTTCCCCTCCTTCCCTCTTTTATCTGCTGTATCACTTGCAATCTTTGCAGGCAAGGGACAATGTCTAGTTTGGCTGAGATCCTTCTGTGATGTAAAAGATGTTATTCAGTGCTCATTATCAGCACTGTTTGCTTGGATTATATTGTCTTTTCAGGTTGAATACACAGTGCATTAAAAAGCACACAGCAATAAAAAGTAACAAATAGTGGAACTACAAATGTATTTTGGCCCACTCCTTAGCTGCTGTAAATTATTCTGTATGCACTGAAACCTCCTGATAAAGTGCTGCCTTTTTACACGGCATAGTAAAATACATGTTTAAGCAGGTTTAGGAAGAGACATTAGTAAAGCTAAGACCATGTGACAGGCAGTTTGATAAAGTGGCTTAAAATAAAAAGCTTTCAACAGAGGTATTTAGCAGGATGGGTTTATGAGTCTCTTTCTATGCTGATTATTGCATGCACTTTTTGAGTCAGAAGGAAGGCAGGATTAAAACCAGAGCTTGTCTGAGAACCATGTTGAAGGATGACATTTGGTACTGGCAGGAGGCAGCAACATTTAATGTCATTAAACGCTGCACACCAACCGTGTTGCTTCACATAGAACTCTTTGGCATTGGCTACAAGGCACGAATTGGGCACCAAGTCCTTCCCTGAGCTTCTTACCTTTTTTTCCTTGGCCTGGTATGCTAATGAAAGCCCTGGCCCAGCTCTTTCATCTTGTCCCACATTTTCCTTTGTTGATGTGGAAAAGGAGCGAGGGAGGGGGCCTGGGCTGGAGAAGGAGAGATAAAGCAGGTTTGTTTTTGGCTGAGTCAGAGGACAGTCAGATGAAGAGTTTTCTTTGTAACTTAATAGCTGCATTAATCACTGGGACTGCAGCTACTCCCACTGAGGGCCAGAAAAGGGCCTCGATTTCTCACAACTTTGCTGATACCAAATGAGTTCTCTGCAAAAGCACTCTCCCAGCAGGTACAATTAGAGTGCTTTAATAGGCATGCAGGGCATGTGGAAAGATTTTTAATTATATTGCATTAAACACAGCATAACCTCATAGCAGGAACAATCTTTTCGTTATTTCAGATTAAGTGAAATTATTTTGTATAGTAGTGATGCAATAAGACCATCCCTGGGCAACTGGCTAAGAGTGGCTGTTTCTTTAAAGGAAATAAGGTCTGGATTTGGCAGTGCTAGGCTCATGGCTAGACTTCATGATCTAAGAGGTCTTTTACAACCTAAATGAGTGTCATTCTATGATAATGCTAATACTTTATCACATTGCATGTACTGACGAGGGGCTTAGTGAGAAGCAATCAGTTTGGCTTGGACTGGGTGAAATCATGGGTTGAATTTGCAGAAGTCTGTGACTGTGTTTAAACACGCTCGTGTCAGATACTGTACATTTCTCCCCCTATTTTCCTTTATGAAGGAAAGAAGAGAGAAATAAGATTTCCTTGGTGAACAGTATATCCCAGTGGAAAGAAGTTCAGCATTTTACCCCACTGGGCTTTGGCAAATGCCTGTCACTGAAGATTTTTGGGCTACTAACTTCCATCTGGATCCATATCCCTGGTTTCCAAGCAAAGCTTTTCTAAAGTAGCTGCCTGAGTAACTATAAAACCTAGAGAAAACAAATGGGACTCACTAAGGCATCTTTGGAAAGTTTCCTCTTAAACAGAGGAACAGTTTCCTGGAAACATGGTGGAGGAACTAAAATGACAGATTATTCATTTTTCTGAATGAAAATAGTACAAGAATGAGGGAAAGTGGAGTAAAAGATCACAACCCCCTGAATTATCCTGAAGTCCTACTCTTCTTGTCAATGCTGCCAGCATTAGATCCCCAAGTGCTGAATTGTCCCAGTTTCTTTTTGTTCGGATGTGCTCAGCCTCTGCTGTGGGCCAGGGATATATTCACAGCCTCTAGATTCAGTTCCTTTACTTTCTCCCTGTCAGGTCTCCTGCCAGTACTTGCACAGGGGGCAGGATGCAGCAGCAGAGTCTTCTCAGGCTGACCCTCTCTCACCTCTTTATCTGGAGCTTACCCTCTTCTCCCTGGCACTGCTGGCAGTTCCCACCTCAAAAAGCCTAAAGGCTTTCCTGTCTGCCTGCTCTATGTTCGCTGGAGCCAGCATAATGTCTGCAATGTGCACAGCATACAGGCTCCAGTTTCTATTTGCCTGATTGCCCAGAGCATGTGGAGTTCTATATCCCCCTGTAAAAGTTGTATCTTCTCAATCTCCATAAATCCCAGAGACGAATGCATGCAATCCCACCCGCTCCTAGCACTACACTGTCTGGCAGTGCAGGCATTGCTCCTTTCCAGCCCTGTTGCTGCAGGGTCTGTTTGATACCACCACAGGCTTTTTTGGTTTTTTTCCACACCCCTCTCTCTCTCTCTCTCTCTCTCTCTCTCTCCTCTTTGTTGTCGGCAGTGTGATTGCCCACCCTGGCAGTCATTTTCAGTCTGGAAGGCAAGTGAATGTCGGAGAGGAGCTGGAGGGTGTGCAATAGAGAGTGGCACATGTTCCCGGCTCGCTGGTGCAACACTGCGGCAGAACGGACCTGTAGCTGCCAAGGGAAGTGGGCATTCCCTCGAGTTTGGGAAGTGGAAAGCTGACTGGATCCATGCTGCAAAGCACTCCCTCTCCATTGGTGGTTGGTTGGCCATGTGGGTTTATTTTCAGCCTTTATTGTGGTCCCGTCGATAATCGCAGCTTGCTAGACCTGTAAAAACAGCGCCTCGTGCTCTCTGCAGGGCTGACTGATAATTACTTGCAGCCATTGGAAGGCAGGCAGCCATCCAAGGGGCCTGTTCCTACCTGCAACTCATCCAGGGGGCCTGTTCCTACCTGCAACTCATCCAGAGGGTCTGTTCCTACCTGCAACTCAGCATGAAGGATGGTTTATCGATAGTGAGGGGATGGGAGGGTGGAAGCGGCCTGCCTCCCACACCCATTGCTCTGTGCTAGGCCAGCTCCACAGGAGCTGTGTCAGGGATGCATGTGAGAGGCAAATTCTCCACTCCTGGCCCAGGACAAGGGCCTGGCCTTTGAAAAGCTCAGATACAGTGTGGCTTTGGAAAGAGTCAGTGGGAAATAGCTTGCCCTGGGGGAGTTTGGCTGGCATGTTGATGTGGTTTCTTGTAAAGGATGCTATACTCNGGGGGCCTTTTCCTACCTGCAACTCATCCAGGGGGCCTGTTCCTACCTGCAACCCATCCAGGGGGCCTGTTCCTACCTGCAACTCATTCAGGGGGCATGTTCCTACCTGCAGCTCATCCAGAGGGTCTGTTCCTACCTGCAGTTCATCCAGGGGGCCTGTTCCTACCTGCAACTCATCCAGGGGGCCTGTTCCTACCTGCAACTCAGTGTGAAGGATGGTTTATCAATAGTGAGGGGATGGGAGGGTGGAAGCGGCCTGCCTCCCACACCCATTGCTCTGTGCTAGGACAGCTCCACAGGAGCTGTGTCAGGGATGCATGTGAGAGGCAAATTCTCCACTCCTGGCCCAGGACAAGGGCCTGGCCTTTGAAAAGCTCAGATACAGTGTGGCTTTGGAAAGAGTCAGTGGGAAATAGCTTGCCCTGGGGGAGTTTGGCTGGCATGTTGATGTGGTTTCTTGAAAAGGATGCTATACTCTGAGACAAGAAAATCTTGGCTGGTCAGTGTGAAAGTCCTTCACAACTAAAAGTGTGATGGAAATACCTGTGGACAGCCTGTGCTTTAAGGTAAAGGCTTGGAATACATGAAAACTTGTATGTGCAACCTGCTTTTCTATTCCTTGCAAGCTTACTCTGTAGGTTCTCAAATATCACCTACTGGAGGATCTGGAAGATTCCTTCCAAAAGATGGATTTTTAGACCATTGACTGTTTCAGATCACTTCTCATTAATATAGAAGAAGAAAAGGAAAATGGTTCCTTCTGTTCTCTTGAAAAACAGATGACTCTTAGCACTGTTACAATCATATTCATCAGGGCATTATCCAGACTTATTTTTCATGAGCAATGTTTCTTTCTGGAGACCACTGCAGGAGGGAGAGTGCTGGAGCTAGATAAACAGAAAGTCTGGGCAAAATTTGAATCCTCTGTGCTCCTTTCCCCATTGAATGTGCTCATCTAAGCTTTCTGCTTTCCACACTGGTGCACCTTTCTAGCCTTGCTATTCCACATGGGGATGATGGTCAATAGTGTTGCTCCAGCAACCACATGAAGAAAGGAGGTGGGCTGAGGCCAGCGGAGCCAGGACAATACAGACATAAAGGAGACAAACCCACACAGTATTTGAAAACAGCAATTTCTGCTATCCAATGGATAGCTGTAGAGCAACAAATCCATCCCTTGTGCACAGCCACTGATACCAGCAGATTTAAATGCAAGATGTGTTTGGCTCAGTGGGTGGAATCGAACATTTCTCTAATCTGGTGATTTTCAGATTAGATCCTGTGATCCTGGATCACAGGAGAGAGACCACTATCTCCTGCAGGGAGAGACCACTATCCTCCTTGAACCTCCCAAGCAAGTTGCAGGAGCCTGGGGAGCAGGGCAGAGGCCTCAGCTCTCCCAGGTGATGCAAGAGGGGGCAGAGGGCCAGATCCTTACCCTCTTCTCATGCCTTTTACTTAGCTGGAACTCAAACAAGCTTATTGAGGGCTGGGATAATTTCATTTCATATGCTGGGGGGTGGAAGCCTGCCTGTATTTTCCTATTCTTTAGGACATGTGTGAAGACAAAAGATACAACAGAAGGGACCATGAACAGAACATGCTGTAAAAAGAAGATAGTTGTCTTGATGAGACTGCAGTTTAGAAATACAGCAACTCTATAATCCAAAAAGGAGTTTCTGTGCCAAATTCTTCTATGTTAGAAATAAACCTATTTCATCACAAATCAAATATTTCTCCAGGCGGCATGTTTGTACAAACTGAACTTACGTGCCAGTCACTAAAATTAGTCTGCAGTTCTTTTGCACCTCAGGAGACCTTGGTTCAACTGTGCATAAGTGGAAGAACTAAAAATTCTGCCTGTAATGTGGATGGACACTTACATTTGTTAGTCTAAGTCTAGAGATTTAGATATAGGAATACCTAGCTGGTGCCAGACACCACCTAATATTCTGCTAAGTCCTCCAAGGTATCATAAGCATGGAGTGCTGTTTCACAGGATGAAATCAATTTCCTTTTCTTGTACCAGTCAGAGGAGACCAGGTCAAACACTTAATTCTTCATATCATCCTTGGCCCACAAGAGGCTGACTGTGCATCCACAATGAGCTATTTCTAGCTCATTTTGGAGCTCAGGAAAGACAGGAGCTTCTTTCCCAATGATGGCAGGATGAATGCAATGGAAAATCCTGCTTGTTTTAGTTAGAGCTCCTGGAGGCAAAGGGATCATGCTGCAGGGGAACCACCATGAGGATTTCTTGGTTTTGGCCATGCCCCATGTTACCCCTCCTCTTTTTAGGAGGTAAGTTTGGCAAGAGCCAGTTTCCCAGTGTGCCAGGCCTCCCTCAGGATATGCTGGCTGGCAGGGTTGCAAGGGGAGGGGAAAGGCCCAGCAGCTCTCTGTTGAGGCAGCACCACTTGAATGAAGCATGCCTGAAAAATTCCTAACCACAGACCTGCTGCTCTTAGCTGCAGCAAGATAAAAGGCATATTTTATGGAAGTAACACATTCCAGTGTTGCCCATGTGACTCAGGAGATGGACAGCATGCACATGAGTGCACTCCACATGAGTGCTTGCTCTGTTCGTTTGAGCCCATCATTTTGCATCTATAGGATCAAATGTTTATTATTTCTGCTTAATAACAGATCTTGAGACCATCCTACCTGGCTGTGAGCCACATAATGGGGGTGTAATATGCTGTGTTATTTTACTGTGGTTTTCTTTTCTGTTGAAGGACATTTTTTCTGAGTATGCTATTTTCTGAGGTTAAATGCAAGATGCACGAGTAGAACTGTGGTAGCTGGGATGATTCAAGGGAAAAAGAGAAAAAAGGTTTGTTTTTTGACTAAAAATCTTATGTCAGATCAAGTAATGTGGCTGGAAAGAGAGACAAGCTTTGTCTCTCATCCCTTTGTCATGTCTCTTTTTTTCCCACCTAAGCTTTCCTAGCTGCTCCCATACAAGGTGCCAATTCTCCCACAGCAGGGCAGGACTGAAGTGCTCTCACACTATTTGCTAATCCAGGGATAACGGCAAGTCAAACTGTCAGCTTCATAGACCTGTGATCCAAAATGATCCTTTCAAGATGATCATTCCCTCTTGAAGCCCTTAGCCACCCGTCATACTGTCATCCAAAGTAAAAGTGGAATTGCCTATCTTTCCAAAAGTTATGCTTTAACTCAGCCACAAAACATAGGTTTGATGAAAGATTAGATTTACAAGGTGAGATTGCATAGTTTGCCCTGTGCCAGGGACAAATTATATTATCAAACCAGTTCCTTCTGGCATTAAAATTTCATCTCTGTGAAAAGTAGCCCACTGTTTTAAGCTATGGCTGTATGCGGGATAGAGAATACTTAGAAAATAGTCTCTGTTACATCTCTTTCAGCCATCTCATGCTGGCATATCCACCTGGTTTTTGTGTTTGCTGTTTTCCTGCAAGGCAGTGGTTTGCTAACCTCCTGACAGTGTCTGAGGGCTTTCACAGATGAGAGGAAGATATGGAAAGAATATCCTTTACCTGAAGCAAACTGAGATTCCTGCAGTTGCAGGGCTGGCAGTCCACAGCTGCATGAATTTCCCTGCTCTCTTGTGCTGGAGGCACAAGCTGCATGTTTGCAGGCTGTGGGAGCCATGGGATCCTGGGTCTCTGTAAACCCACTGTGTTTAAAGCAGCAGTGAAGCCCACTTTGAGCCCTGTGCCTACCCATGCCTGCATTGCTCCTCAATCTCCGTGTTGCCTTACATGGTTTTGCTGCCAAGGCTCATGCTGTACCACAGTTCTACTGAAGTAAATCCTTACTTCAGGGCCAAGCTGCCCTCTGCTAAAAAAATTCATGGAAATGCTCATAGAAAATGAATGAAGATGTACATTGTATGCAGAAATCTTGTGTTGCTCCTTTCTGCAAGAAGCGACCAGCCCTCTTCTTGCAGGTATTAAAGAGAAAGATAACGTCAATAGGTCTGGAGAGGTAAGATCTCTAACTCATACATAGAAATTTTTTCTTGAATCCCTTAAAAAAATGACAGAATATATTCTTTCAGCAGAAATCATCTGTATTTAAAATTTGCAGGAAAAAAGCAAAACGGTATTTTTGTAAGATTTTGCTTCACATCATGGACTCTCCTAAGTGCATCAATTGCTGAAGTCAACCTTCCTTCCTGCCATGCTGCCCCCTTGCACCCCCTCTCTCCAGGTTTTCCTGTCTCTCTGCACTGAGTTTGGAGCCCCTTGCTTTCACAAGCGATGCCCTTCCTGACCCCTGTCTCTGTATCTGCTCACACATTCCTCCCTTATCTCGCTCTCAGGCTGCTCCAGATTCCCTCCTGACCATAGACCATACTAGACCACACGTGTTTACAGAGCCCAGCTTGGTGCCTTCTAACAAAACTGGCTTCCATCCCGACACTGAGTCATATGACCTTCCTCTCTTTTTTCCAAAACCTTCTGTATGTGCATGAACCCTTTAAATGGCGGCACCTGAAATGTTTCTCCATCCATCTCCGTATTTGTAAGTCTGCATATATGATCAATGTTTATACAAGGTAGCTGTTATGCTATTCTGAATCTGTTCTAGCTGTATTTTACCTAGACTGTGGTGACCTCCAGGCAAAAGCTCTGCTGTGCATGTTTATAAATCATTAAATACGCCATTGATGCTCAAAAAATAAGAGCATTATTCATCTTTGAAAGGACTTTGAAATTAATTTTATGTGTGGAAGCAGCTTAAGAAAAATCTGTGGGGTGAGAATTTAGTCAATGAAGTCAATGGGAATTCTGCCACAGGGTGTTTTTGAGTACAGTCTTACAATTATTGTTGTCCTGTTGCAGGTTTAGGTTATTAGTTTGCTTTGACTTTATTTTTATATAGATAAATATTGCCTATATGAAGCTCCCCTTCTCTCTTAAATGCCACAGATTCAAATGTCTTCTGGCTTTGTACATTTGTAAATATTACTACATTTTGCTTGTTAAAATAATGTGACCTCAATGAAGCATGTTTTTTCCCCAAATGGGTCACATGGGGCAACACCTCCTCTTTTAGGGCGATACTCAGCTCCAGGGAGAGAAGACTCTAAAATACACTGAATGCATGTTGCTATAATGCCTGTGCCTAAATATGTGGTGCTGTTACAAACTTCAGCCCTGTAGAAACCCTATTGTTTATCACTGTGAGAGGCTCCACCCCAAACAGTAATTAGAGCGAAGCTCCTGCCATAAATCCGCTGGCATCCCAAGTGAAGCCGGTGTTCTCTGGAAACAGAGGTTATCTCCTCCTTTTGCTGCTGGTCCTTTGAACTTCCTGTGGTCAGGGAATCCTCCTGGTTTCAGCTGGAATAACAATTATGAAACTATCCCTGCTCTCCTGGCTGGAGTTCATGTCTAATTAACTTTAACAGGAGTCATAATTTTAAGAGTGATTTCTCAAAAGCGTTATAACTCAAGACAATTAAGGCTTGAGAGAGAGCGTGCGAGACAGGGAAGGGAGGAAAACAGAGGCACTCCTTGGGGCAGGGCACTTCATGTGTATTGAAGAGATGTGACTCATTCCTGCCTCTAGTCCCAGCAGAAGTAACACCTTCTGAATAAGTTCTGCGTGCTAGATAAAAACTTGTTAGCTGGTGCAAAAATTGTATCGCGCGTGTTAGAACAAGCACCCTAATGGGCTATTCCCATCGGAAACAAGGGCACACAGCAGTGCATTTTTCAGCATGTCAGGGTAAATTTTGCACAGGGTTTTCAGCTGTGGAAACTCGTCAAAGTCTGCAGAAAAAAGGGATTAAGGGGAAGGAAATGAAGACCAGTGAATGAATGAATGAATGAACGAATGAATGAATGAATGAATGAATGAATGAATGAATGAATGAATGAATGCAGTTGCTCTTCTGCAGCAGGATGTTTTTATTCTTGTTATGCATGAACTATGTGGTAGTGTACATAGAATACACCCATCAGTCAATTTGATAGGCAAAACATGATCTTCTTGAGGACATGTGAAACTAGAAGGGAAATTATAGCAATGCAGAACATGAAAATCCTGGGGACCTCTAGGTCTGGCTTTTTGTGTGTTTATTTAAAAGGAGCCCTGCGTGCAGTACTGTATATATATGACAGGTATTATTTTCAGCCAGGGCATCCCACAGACCTCTCACAGACATGATGCCAAGGAGGACAACATCTCTATGCATGAAGGATCCAGCCTTCTGCAAACATACAGGAAATCAGGTTTTGTGACAAAAATCTGAAACGTTTGTTTGAAGTCTGAAATGGTTGTAGGGAAAACTCCTGCTGCTACTACAGGGGAGATCCTTTTCTTTACTAGTGGTATGAGGATTCTAGAGGAAACAGGGTGGTTTTTACCACAAAATAGGCTCAGAGCAATTTTAGTCAAACAGAGCCAGCCAGCATACATAAAATCCTAAACGATGTTCCTGGGGATGGACTCTTGCTAAAGCCACAGTGGACTATTTCACTGAAGGACTGTATCCTCAGTTTCCCCTGGAGCAGCCTTCCAGTAGCCCTGCAGAAAGCTGCTCATCTGGTCCAGATGAAGCAACACAGCAAAATGAATATCTCAGTATGACGAGAGACTACAAGCGAGCCTGCACAACCCATGGTCTGCTCGAGAAGCAAACCCTGACTGCCTCGGGAAGAAAAGTCTGACCTAAGCAGTGAAGTGTCTTGTGTCCTTGGAGCTGGGACCTGGGAATTTGTGCCCTCTGGGAGGGAGAGAGTTGATTTTCTCAATGTAGAAGCCTGGGGGCAAACCAGCATATAAGTGGTATGGACAATCAGGGGCCCAGGAGTGAAACAGGGAGCAAACCGCAATGATAGTGTAGATGTGTCCTAAGGATGATGCCTAATGGTTTTACAACACATTGTTGTAAGCAATGAACATTAATGTTCAACTGTAAATCAGCTTGTTTGCCATTTACTCATAAGAATTTTGCATTGTTTTCTGCTTGTTACATTTCTCATGTTAGCATAGCTGTTGTGTTGTCTCATCTCATCAGGGTTCATTTGGCACCTCTCAGAGATGCCAAAATACAGGGGAGATTCTTGGAAAGCATTTCGTCACTATTGTTACTGGCAAAATTATGACCAGCTCTAGTGTTTTAGCATGCTTGAATGTGGATATCACTAACGCTTGGACACATCTATGTCTCTTATTCTTCCATTATAAAAACAATGCTGACAGCTCCACCTTCTCCTAATTGCTATCATCCAGCAATAAGAAATAAATTTAAAAAAACCTGCCATAGGAAAAGTCTTGTCTTTATCCACCCAAGAGGCAGAACTATCAGGGCCTCTACTGAGTCTGTCAGATTTTGTGCGCATGCTACTGAATAACAAAGAAGGTGATTTATGCACTTTGGAATGAGGACATTCCAGGGCAGATATGGTATGATCATGCTGCTATCAAACCTTTCTGAGGGACAGTGGTGAGTGCAAAAGCTTTGTTACATGAATGGAGATTGGGAATAGTCAACATGGATTTACCAAGGTTAGATCATAAGATCTCGTAGGCTTTGCAGGGCCTCTAGAGGTCTCTCATCCCACCCCTGCACACAGTAGATCCAGGTAGAGCAGGTTGCTCAGGGTCTTGCCCAGCTGGATTTTGAGTATCTCCAGGGTGGAGACTCCACAGACTCCCTGGGCACCTGCTCCAGTGTTTACCCTCATGGTAAACTTATTTTCCCTAATATTGACTGGGAATTTCCCCTGCTTGACAAAACTGATTGCTCTGTGTGATAAGGGAAGAAGAGTGGTTGTTACCTGCTTTGAGTTTAACTTAATGTTAGGCATGATTTCCTAGAGCACCTTTGTATTTAGGCTGGAACATTCTGGTCTGGAGAGGTGGATAAGACGACGGGTGAAAAACTGCTTTGTTTGTCATATTCTACCTGGAGGCTTTTACAAGCAGGATTCCTCAGGGATCTGTTTGGGCAATTTAACATCTTTGTCAGTGATGTGTAAGTGGACACAGTGTGCACCCTCATCAGGCCTGCAGCTGACACCAAACTCACCAAAGGAAAGCGAGTGACATTCGCCAGGGCAGAACTGTCACTCAGAGAGACCTCAGTGGCTGGAGGAAGGGACCAACAGGAACCTCACGAAGTTTGACAAGGACAAATGCGAGGTCCTGCCCCTGGGGTGAAGTAGCTCCTTGCAGCAGTACCGGCTGCTGCTGAGCTCTGCAGGCAAAACTCCACAGCCAAATATGTCCAATACACAGGAGAATCCCTTCCTCCCCCCGCCCAGCTGCACAGGAGCTCTCCTTGGACACAGTGTCTCTCTTATTCCACTTCCCGTGTGCCCTTTGCCCAGCTCACAGGTGGGTGGAACAGGGCCCGAGTGCTCCTGCCTCTCCCAGAAGAGCCAGGTTGTGCTTCCTCTTGTCCTTGTCTGCATCAACAAGGTGCATTAGTTACAAAAGCACAAGACAGCACAGTGCTCTATGCAGCATCTAGTTCATAATTAATATTTTATTGCTTTCTTGCAGACAAAACTTTTTTCAAGGATGTGGCTAGAGTCTGTCCTGGAGTAGAGGCCATACCAGTCACGCAACTGGCGGGACTGGACTTGTTCTTGATTTAGACTCATACTCCATTTAACAGAGTGGCATGGGCAAACAAAATTTCTGCTTATATTGACAGAAATCATGTATACAATGTGTTACATAGTTTTCTATATTGAGTGGTTTTATGGTATCTGTTCACAGGTGTTTTAAACCCTACTTGAGCACATTTAGGTCACTGAGACCTATGCAAAAGGAGGCATTTGTACAGTGAGTTGATCTGGTTTCCCACAATGCCATTAAGAGGTAATTTTCTAGGAATCCATGCAGAAAAAATTGGAACTGTTGATCCCTCAGTGCCAGCATAAGAGCCCAGAGCTATGTCAAGAAATTTAACACAACGTAATCCTTTTTCTTCCTTTTTTCCCATCAAAGTAATTTTGTATGTAGAGGGTTGACTCTGGCTGGATACCAGACACCCACCAAAGCCATTCTATCACTTCCCTCCACAGGAGGACAGGGAAGAGACAGAACGAAGGGTTCATGAATTGAGGTAAGGACCAGGAGAGAGCACTCACCAAACACCATCACGGGCAAAACAGATTCAACTCAGGGATACGAAATTAATTTATTACTAATAAAATCAGAGTAGGATAACGAGAAGTAAAATAAATATTAGAAACACCTTCCCCCATCCCTTCCTCCTTCCTAGTTCTACCTCCTCTGCCATGGTGGCACAGGGAGACAGAGAATGGGGGTTACAGTCAGTCCATCACAGATTGTTCCTGCTGCTGCTCAGAGAGAAGCTTCCCCTGTTCCAGCATGGGGTCCCTCCCACAGGAAATGTACTCCATGTACTTCTCCAGTGTGAGTCCATCACACAGCAACAGTTGTCCACAAAGTGTTCCAACGTGGGTCACAGGGTACAGTCCTTCAGGCACAGCCTGATCCAGCGTGGGTGTCCTACGGGGTCACAAGTCCTACCAGGAAAACCGCTCTAGTGCGGGCTCCTCTTTCCACAGGTCCACAGGTGGAAAAAGGAGTCTGCGCCAGGGGGCTTGCCACAGATTCACAACCTCCTCCAAGGCATCCACCTGCTCTGGCATGGATTCCTCCACGGGCTGCAGGTGGATCTCTGTATCCCCATGGTGCTTCATGGGCTGCAGAGACACGGCTGCCTCACCGTGGTCTGCACCATGGGCTGCAGGGTAATTTCAGCTCCTGGAACACCTCCTCCTGCTCCTTCTCCACTGACCTTGGTGTCTGCAGAGCTGTTCCTCTCACATATTCTCACTCAGCTCTTCTCTGGCTGCAAATTACTTCTGCAATAACTTTTTTCCTTCTGAAATATGTTATCACACAAGTGTTGCTATCACTCCTGATCGACTCAGCCTCGGCCAGAGATGGGTCTGTCCTGGAGCTGTCTGGCACTGGCGCTGGGGAAGCTTCTGGCAGTTTCTCACAGAAGCCACCCCTGCAGCCCCCCTGCTACCAAAACCAGGCCATGCAAACCCAACATAGATGTCAGCCTTGCTGGTTCTTATGCTGCTAATCATGCAAAAGATGAGCATTTTTATGGAAACAGCTGATGTTTCGTAAAGGGAGCTAAATCACCCCGGCGGAAAAGTGGATCTGAACAGAAAAAGAGGAAATAAAACAGCAACTTTATTTCCTACACGTCTTACTCAGACCTACTTACATAGGGAAGATATCGTAGATACCCACACATCCAAATCAGATGGAGAGCTGGGAAGAAAACACTGATGCAAAGTAGCTTCTTTAGCATCTCGTCATATGAAGACTCTAATTCTCTGGTCTCTTTATCAGATTTTTTTAATTACATGGAGCAGGGAACAAGAAGGCAGAAAACTAAATGCAATTGATTCTGCTATTTGAACTACAAGGTTCATGTAGGTGTTTGGGGGAAGGAAGCAAAGCACACCAGCTCCTGAATGCTGAGCAGCAGCACTATAGCGATAATTGAGGACTGAGGAGGAGGAGGAGAATATTGCAAGTCTGAGAGAAACTTAGGCAGCACTGGAATTTGAGTGACTGGAGAACACTTTCACATTTACATCACCACATCTTGAAAGCTGCGGAAATCGCAGATGTTTCACGATCCCCAGCGGCTGCCTCGTAGTATTCCGGTCCCTCTGATGACAACTGCCCAAAGTTTAAATGAGAGGTTTAAACCGCTCAAAGTTTAAACCTCTAGCAAAGGTTGTGTTTTTATAATGGAGAAAAATACAGCTGGAATAAAAGAGCTCCTATTTCTGATCAATATGACTCAGCTGGAGGGAGGAGTGAGGCTGACTTCACCTGCTCACTTCTGAATTTGTCATTAGAGAGTTAAAGGGGGTGTGTGTGAGAGAGAAGGCTGCCTCTTTTTTCTTTCTTTTCTCGCTTGTACTGCAAACTTGATAGTAACAAAATCCTCTGTTAAACGATGAAAATAAAAGGACACTTAGGAAACTTGCTGAAGTCAAGTTTTATTCATTTGAAAAGGCTTTTTCTGCACCCATCAATTCTTAAAGCCGCCTTTGCCAAGTAACACAAGGTCCCTTTGGTGTGGTGAGCTCTTGCCGGCTGGGTGTACAAGCACTCACAGCTGGAGCACACAACACCGCGATAACATCTGGAATCTGTACAGAAGGTATCTTGGTAAGGAGGTTTCCAATTCTACCAGAAGATAAATTGCCCTCTGTAGCCTCAGGGTTTTGGAGAACAAAATATTCCTATAAGGATGACACCTCCACTCCTCAGCTGTGAGAAGCAGAGCTTCTGGCACAGAAAAGAACTGAATCTTTACTTTCCCTGGTTGTCATAAAAGTAGTTGTGATATGACCCACAGATTGAACATGAAATGACAGGTCTGATTTCAAAAACTAGTGCAAAGTGAGTAAATTGGCATTCCTTTACATATATTAGGTCAAATTCTTCATTATCCTCCACAGTCTTGTATGCACCATAGAAGTTCAGCATAGGGGAGATGTGCATGAAAATCCTTTTATAAAGTTCTACCCTTCCCTCCTCCATTAAGTTGGTAAAGATGCTTGGAACCTTTGTAACTGCTCTGATCTGGTATTCACTCTTCCAAGGTATTTTAAATTAGGGTGGCAACATTTTAATAAGGCTATCAGTGCCTCAGGCCAGTGCCATAACCCAGTTATTTGAGATGTTGGGATGACAAACATCTGTTAAGATGTGCAACCTTGCTAATGGAAGATTCACTCTAATGAGGGGGAACTCTGGGTGTCTACAGGGCAACTGTAGAGGCTCCCATTTGATCCTTCACTTTCATTTCCAAGAATGAGGGCACAAGCATAAGAAAGGGATGGGTGTCAAGAAAATCATGATGCTCCTTATCCCCTTGGGCTTGAAGACACCTGGGTGTAAATTAGAACAGCCTCAGCGTGAAGCAAGTGTAAAGATCCCTTGAGAGTTTCTGCTGTCCTACTTCTCACCCTGTGCTCCGTGTGGTTGAACAGTTCTGTGGTATCTAACACCAATTATCAAACCTGAATAATGAGGGGGAGATGCACCTTGCCAAAAGTTCATATTTTATTAAAATAATTTGTCCTCACAAATGAATACATTTTGCATGCATGGCATGCGGCTGAAAAGATTTTTGTCCAACTACTAGAGAATAACTAGTCAGAAATAGCCTTGTATTGCTCTCAGCACTATTAAGTATCTTGCGATATGTTAATGTCTCAAGCTCCAGCAAATATCACCAGGTGTTGATGAAAGAAACAGAATGGTGAAGTGAGACTTTAAAGGAACCATAATAATGTAACATTAAATATTTGACCTTGTACAGTCACTGTTCGAGTGCTCTACTTCCAGCAACATGAAATCAAGAGCTGTGTAGAAATACTGTATTCATGCTCTGTGGGTCATGGTAGGACCATGCTGGGAAAACAGTGTCCCATGCTGGTCTCCTCCACCTGAAGCTGAAGAGTGAGGCATCCTGAAACTTTTTGTCTGAGTAGTCAGTCAGGTTTGACAAGGCTGACACCTCCCTTACCACACCCTCTACTTTTGCATGGTATAGAAGGAATTCTGCAGTCCTAAGCTTCATTCCTCCTCATGAATTCAAAGACTTTTTTTTTAACCCTGCCAGAGACTGAGCTGGTAATATTCCAGAGATTGTCTGAAAGGAGCCCAGCAGGTGTCCAGGGAGCTGGAAATGACAGCTCTTGGCAGGCAGTCCCGGGCTTGACTGGACACAGGCTCACAGTGAGCGCCTTGTATCAATCGTTCCTGCCCTCCCCAAACTCTCCAATCACTCACTGGGGCATACCTACATTTTAAAGTGCATTTTGCTGCAGGACACTGTAAATCTGCCCATAATTAGGCACCATTTGAGTGTATTTAAAACAGAACTTCCCCGTGACAGGGATATTGCTGAATAAGTTGTCTGAGCCCTCTCAGTTTGTTATTAATGACACTTAGGACTATGTCTGCTGTTGCTACGGAGGTGTTCCTACTGGCACCAGCCTCTCTTCACATACATAGAACAGCTCAGACTCTGGAGTGCTGTCAATTTTCTGGGGAGAATTCTGCCTGAGCAAAGGGAGGAAGTGGAAATTCCCAGGACTGACTTTCATGTCATCACAAACATGGACTTCGTGAATGCTGCCACTCAGCCTAAGCTGCCTCTTTCCAGGCAGCCTCTGCACAGGAGGGGTGGTGCATATCAAGCACCTTACAAAGACACATAGTCAGATTAGTGGCTTGCACGTGCAAACTTGTCCTTACTGCCCAAAACTGTAGGAGTTAGGAACACAAGAGTCACATGCTGGTTTATCTGGTTCATTTGATATGTTTGGAAGGCCAGAGATGTTTTTTTTGCAAGCTACAATAATGGAAATCAGTTACCAAGTCATATTCAGATTTGTACTTTGAATGTCAGATGTCACTGGTTATCAATGTGTTTCAGCTACTTTAAATTTATTTGGTTCCTATCCAGGCAAGGAGGGCATTAAAGAGAGGATGCCATTAAATAGGCTCAGAAGAGGCCATGTGAAATAGGAGGGGCTGGAAACTACTGCTGAAAGCAATGAATTAACAAGGCATTGAGGGAAATTTCAGTGTGCCCCTGGGAATTCAGTTCTTAAGATGAAATACAGAGGTTTCCCTGGTATAGGCAGGGACGAACACAGGGTGTTAAGTTCAGCTCAGGTAGTGTCCTGAGTAAAGACCCACTATCCAGCAGCCTAAGCCTAAAATAGAGGTTTTGGGTCCACCATCTCAGGCTGGGAAGGAGTCTGTTATTAAAACCAAAGATATATGCTTAGCACTAATATTATGTATAAAGGAACTTTCCTATGTTTACTGAAGCAGTCGTCAGCTGCTGACACTTTGCCTCTTTGGAACAGCTGTCTCCTAATATCTTCATGGTGTCTGCAATTCTAAGGGAGGCACATAAGGAAACAGGGCTGCAGCATGGACCTTAGCTCTAGCTTGGGTGCAGATGCCTGTAGGGAATATTACATCTCCTTTTGACTAACATACTTAAAGAGGTTCTCCTAAGACCCACACAATTTTAATAGATCCTTACCTTAGGAAACAGAACGCTGCTGAAGGAGATGAACTATAAACTCCAAATTACTGCATTTTATTCTCTCCTGCATGTAGTTTTTCTTGGGAAAATCATACAACCATGGTCTGGTTTGGGTTGGAGGGGACCTAAAGATCATCTACTTCCAACCTACTGCCATGGGGAGGGACACCATGAGAGAGGGACATTATGAGACTGCAGTTTGCAGTTTACTGGCAATTTGCACACAAAAACTCTTTGATACCAAAGAAAGTCAAGGAACTTAGGATGTGTCCTGAGGTATGCTAGGACTGGGCCTTTCCAGGAATAGTGGAGCAAGGTTTAAGTGAGATCATCCAGTTATGACACTGATATTTTCATGCATTTGGATGAATTTCAAGCAATATCTATGTGACTTGATCCTGCTTCAAGACAACTGAGTCCAGCTAGGGTAAGCACCCAAGAAACATTGACGGTTTCAGCAAATTTAATTATTTGTATGTATTTCTTTCATTTCTCTAGCTATAAAACCAGCTAAGATAGGAGAACTGTGCTGTTCACCTTATCATCTCAGTCTTATCCTCTCACCTTCATTTCAGTGGGGCTAATTGTGCAAGTAGGACCACCAGAACGCAGTCATTATCAAAGTATTTAAGTATTTTTCTATGTGTCCAGGCAGCAGTGACTCATCCAGGCCTCTGGGTGTATCACACACACGCACTCTCCATCACAGATAATGGCATGTCTCATTGAGCTGGCACACCAGTCCAAGCTGAAAGGTGGGGCAGATTGGAGGTGGTGCTAAAACTCAGCAAGAACCTCAAATCAGCGTAATACATTTGGATCTCTAGATATGCATAAATATAAATGGACAGCTTTCAAAAGGACTTGCTGGGAAAAAAAAGCACTTTATATTTGTAGGTCTAAATACAAGTACCTGGCTTGATACACCACCACGAAAAAATCTGACTTCTATGTATATTGGTGGTACTAATTCAGCGATCTGTATTTATGTTTCAAAAAAATTGGACTGGAGTATCAAAGCACAGAGCTCAAGTTTCCCTCATTCTGCATTTCCTGCCTATTCTACATCTGTTTTCTACTTTTTTCCTTCCTTCTCTACAGCATGAAGCCTCTGTATTTGTTTTTCTTACTCATCCTTGTTTTGTATTCTGCTCCCTTATGGCTTTGAACTGTAATGTCAAACCACCAAATCGTGCAGATGTAATCTGTATTCAAAAGAGCATCCCAAATCCACACATATGCACAAATATATATGTATGTCTGTATACATATATATATGCACTCATGATTCACGTTACATATAATACAGCATATATATTACAATATAAAAGTCACTGGATGACTTCACATATAATAAGCCACCTTGCATTCTGCCTCTTCGTAGCTCTCTTTACAGCTCCAGGCAGTGCCACCAGGATGCCCTTCAGGACCAAGCAACCCCACGTTTGCTCGGAGGAGCTCTTATGCCTCCACTATGCCACACTTTGCCCAGCAGCTCCAGCAGCAGGGCAGGTTCTCACATAACCTGTGCCGTGGTGCTCCCACAGAGTCCCAGCAGTTTCAGTGGCATCAAGGAGAACCGCACTTGTTCGCTTTTCTCTTGAATAGTTTAAGAAGTCTTGTTCTTTGATATGTTTCTGTGGTTGTAACTTGCTGTCCCATGACCTGTCACTTGGATTTAAAATACCAGGATAATGATGAGTGCAGAAAAGACAGAAACAGGCACAAGAATTTATGCATGGCGTGGGCTGCTGGTGATCTCACACAAGTTTAAAAAACTTCCAGCAGGTGTGTTGTCACAGAGCATCAGGTGGCTGATATGGCTGGCTCATGTACCGCACATCGGCATGAAAGCCTCAGGATTATTTCAGAAAAGCCTGGCAGGGTTATTCCTGAGTGACTGCTGCTTCTTAAAATCTGGCCATCTTTGTTTTCCAACACCATGGACAAGTGGCTAGACCAGCTGAGGCAGCGCCACTGAGAGTAGCTAAGAAATGATTCTCAGTAGACACTCGAGACTAATCCAATGGTCACTGGCTGGCAACAAAGGCTCCTCTAGGCATCCTACACCAAAGCCTTTGCCGACACCCTGTACACACGAATGTGTTAAAACGACTTTGTCTCCGAAGATATGGCCTAGTTTTTAATTTCTAAAAGTCAACCACAACTTTCAGAGCACCAGAAGGCAGGAATCAAGAAAAAGACAGGTTTAAATGGCTTTTTCAGAACATCTTCTTTCTCATGCAGAAATGCAGTCAGTGCATAGCACTAGCCCAACATTTCATGCACTGGGGCACAAGTTTCAGTCCTGTTTCAGAAATACACTGGGCTTGGAGTGCCCAAAGCCCTCCTGAATGTGGGACCCTGTGTATTTTGGAATTGATGAAACACCCACGTCGTTTTCCCGACATGTATCAACACCCGGTGATGCACAGGGCATAGAGCATCTGCCAGCGGACCGGACCCAGCCTCGACGGAATTGTGCCGAGTTACGCAGCGCTGCCCTGTTCAGGTGCCGGGTTCTTTCCCTAGAGGCATGGTGTTTGGTGTCGGGGGCACCCTGGCCCCCTCCGTCCTCCCCCGCAGCGCTTCCAGCCCTCGGGCGAGCCGGCCCGCTCTCCGGGGCTTCGGCCGCAGCTCCAGGGCAAGAGCCAGCCCCCACACACGGGTCGGGAGGAAGTGTCCAGTGGACTCCAACCTCCCCCGGCGACTCCTGAGGGCAGCACGCGCACCGAGGAAGGCGGTGTTAACACCGGTGCGAGAGTGACAGAGGCCGTACGGTGCCCAGGCGGCCACCGGGGAGCGACACCGCGGCGGCCGCCGGGCGCGGCGGGGCGGGGGCCGGGACCGCGGAGGAACCCGGGGCGGCAGCCGAAGAGGCGCGGAGAACGCAGGCGAGGCGGCGGCTCCACGCCCAGGAGCGCCGCTTAAAACCACCACGGAAAGGTGTGGCCTCGCCTTTCCTCTGCCGGCGGGGAGGGGACGGGACAGGATCTCCGCTCTTGCCGCCGCCGCCAGCAGCCCTCGCCGCCCGTCCAGCTCCGCACAGCGCTCCTGCCCTGCCCTCACCTGCGGGCCGCTCCGACCCCCGGCTCCCGGCCCTTCCTCGGCCCTCGGCGGACTGCGAGGGAGCGGCGGCACCGCGGCGTGCGCTGCCGGCCGTGAATGCCTTTCCTGCCGTCGGGTCCGGCTCAGTGTCCCCGTCGCTTCGCCCCTCGCCCCGCGTTGCCCCGGGCGGCTCCCCCGCTGCCATGAGCATCAACGGCGGGTCCCACCCGCGCATCAACACCCTGGGCCGGATGGCACGGGCAGAGTCGGGCACCGACCTGCGCTACGAGATGAGCTCCCATGTCGTGGGGGGCGGCGGCGGCGGCGGCGGCGGCGGCGGCACCACCCACACCCACAAGACCTACTACTACCAGAAGACCTATGGGGGGGACTACGCCTCCGACGGATACGGGTAGGTGCGGGTCCAGCCGGCCCCCGGCCCCCCTCCGTCGGGGCCGCCTTCGGACAGCTGCCGTGAGCCCGCTCGCGGTGGGATTCCCTAGGTGCGCGAGCTTGCAAGTTTCTTTTTCCTGTTCCTCCCTGAGGCGTCTTAACTTCTAAAAGCTTTTACACGCAAGTGAAGAACTTATTTTTAAAAAACCGCTTTTGGTGGTGGCTCTCCTTGAAGAGAGTAACAGGACTAAAAACAGTGTCTCCCATTTGCACTGACGGCTGTAAATAGGTCTGTGCTGGCTGTATTGACCCCATAGTTCTCTGCTGATAAACCCCCGCTTTGCTCAGTGGCACAAAACAAGCCAAACTGAAGCGAATTGTTTTACACCCCGTACACCCAGGCGCTGCCTTCCCCAACAGTTGCATAACTAGGGCTATAAAACCATTTTAGCTAGTCGGAATTGTTCTCTTGTTAGTTTTTGAGTTTGTTTCTAGCTTGTGCGAGGCCTGGGAGTTTAAGTCAGGATCTTTTATAGAGTGATCCCTGACATTTGATGGCAAGGGGCAAAGATACAGGACAAGCAACATTGGTCTGTTCTCCTCGCCTCTTACCTTTTTAACTTTCTGCTTGTCCTGTTGCTGTGAGCACAGTCAAGGTCTTGTAGGCAGGGTGCCAGCTGGGAATCCTGGCTTGAAGAATGCCTGTTCTCACGGATGCAGCTGTACCAGCAATCCGTGCACATCAAGTCTGACAAGGACTTTCTGCAGAGCGCAGTAATCATGAAGACTTCTCCACTTATCTCCTTGTCTGGGAGTTCACAGGACTAAAAAGCAGGCAGCAGTTACAGTCACTGAAGGAAGCAGTGCTGCTGTATGGTACAGTACCTGTACAAAACACAACTGGTGATGACTGGTTTGTGTGCATGGAATGGCTGTATTAAGCCTATTGGTCTAATTATGAATGCCACTGACTCAGGAATTGATGCAGAAGCACTGTCATGTATTTTGGGTTAGAATTTAAGCCCTAATTCTATGCATGGTACATAATTAGATTGCAGAAGGGTAAGAATTAAACATACATAGGAAATAAACAGCAGATGAGAAAAGGCAGGCTTTTTTATATCAAGCAGATCAATGAGAGTAGAGAAGTAGGGTTATCTTAGAAATCAGTGTGCTCTGCTTAGGTATGTCAGACCAGTTGCTAGAACACTGCTGAATGAAGGACAAAACTTGCATTCTATGGATTTTTTGTTTATTACTTTGCCCAGTTCTTAGTTTTAGTTCTTTGTTTGACTTTCAGTTTGTTGTGTGCATAGGTAAGTTAGTAAGAACAAATTGCAGCTAGAACACGTCTAGTTACCAATACAGTAGTATGAGAATATCTATTTATTGCTCTATAATAAGAACAATTCAGTACTTTACCATTGGAGAGTGCACACACTAGGACTCCAAAATGCCACTGCCGCGTTTCATGTGTGAGGATTTGGTTCGCTAGTGGTGCTTCATTGCAAATACCTTTACTGTTTACAAGAGACAGCCATGAAAAATGAATGGCAGTGTGAGTTACTTCCTGGCTGTTCTCTTTTTCCTCACTTTACACTGGTGCAACTATATTTGGATTCACTACGGTGATTTCCATATCACTCCTGACTTTTACTAGAGGAGAAATGCTTTCCTTTAATTTACCCTTCTTTGGCTATATTTACATATTTTAAGCCAGTCTGTAGTTTGTTAGGCTCTTCTTTCTGTAGCATTCAGTGGTGGGGTAGCAAAAGTGGAAAGGACAGACCTGATCAAAAAGTTAACAACCTTAGGTGAACATTCTTTCATTTGCTTTTTGTAACATAATATTCATCTCTCCTTTTTGGAAAGGTATGCCTGGCAAGGAGGTTGCAGTGAAAGTTCCTATTCACTTTATTGTGAGACTTCTGAGTGGAACTAAAGACAATTATTATTGAGATATATATAGATGTATATACACATATATATGTGTGTGTGTGTGTGTGTATGCATTTACATACTGGTTTATGTGAAAAAATCTGACCATACCAAATACTTTAAATATTTTTTTGCAGGAGTATGTGTGTTTGCCACCTTACTGAGTTCCATAGATTTATTTTTAAGCAGTGCTGATTTAAAGTGTGACTCAAAACAGGGGGTTTGTTATCAGTTAATGAAAAATGCAGTTTTGTCTGATTTTGCATGTGTGTTGTGTGCAGAAAATCCACTAAATCCCGTGCATGTTGTGCTATCAGGATCAGGGCCATCATCTATGGAATTGGTTTTGTTAATTGTATTTAGCCTGACATACTCGGTGCCGAAGTTTAGTGGCATCTGCTGAACTCTGAAAACTGAGGCTTCTTTTTTCCATGGGGTAGATCACTCTACCCTAATTTTTAAACACAGCAGGATTCAAGTTAGGGTCTAGTCTTGTAAGTTTTGGGGCGTATTCTGCCGAACAAGTCTGTGCTGAGTATTACATTACTCACAGAGCAATATGAGACGCTCCCTACCCTTAGGGCTCAGCAAGGTGCTTTTACAACATTCCCGGTTTCTTCTGGCTTGGGAACTCAGGATGAGCTTGGCCGGGAGTACAGATACTCAGCTTGACAGTGAGTCACACGCTGCTAAACTGCCAATTCATCAGTCAAATATTTATCAATGTCTTTGCTATGGAGATAGAAAATCTGATAAACCATGAGAGAAAAGAAAAAAAAAATGCAGTTGTGCAGTTTTATATGTCATTGCTGAGATTAGGGAAAAATATAGCCTGGGATTCACGGTCACAGGGTGACATGAACATAAATTAATTTACACAGTTCTACTTAAGGATTAATGTAACTTCTGTGCTTCAAGTTAGAACAGGAGTTGGAAATTACATCCCCTGCCCTGATACTACTTTGAGGAACCAAGAAACAAAGTAAACGTCGAGAAAACCGACTCAAAGCCACGCTTTTGCCTTTCCCTTCAGTCTCGTAAGGATCTGTAGAGTCCTGGCTGAGCTGAGTGGTGGCAGAGCTGGCGAGGTGACTTCCCCTTGGAGCTGCTCGGAGGGCGAGGGAGGAATGTGTCTGCATCGCTGCGGAATACCTGCCCTGCCGGCAGAGCCTGCGCTGTGCTCCGGCTGGCAGGGAAATAGTGACGCTGCCACGCCGTGGGAAGAGGCTCAGGTTGCGCTCTCCCAGGTCACCGCTCCGTAGGGACGTGCGCGAGTGCGAAGCTCGGTGCCTTTGCAGGTGTGAAGGCCTCTGTCAGGAGAAGGGGTTTTGCTGCGTTCCGAGCGGCTGCTCTCCAGAAGAGGTGTGTTTCCATGGTCCAAGCTAGGCCCGGTGTTTGGCACCTCCCTCTCCCAGAGGCGGAGGTGGGAGAGGCAGCGTGTGAGCAGCGTGCTGCATCGGGCAGCTACGGCCTTTGGAAACGGTTCTGTTGCTCCTGGTGATTCATACCAGTGGGAAAAAGCAGGAGGATTTTCTGTGAACAGGTGTGGCACAGTCGTTTGTGAAACGCTGCATGCTGTGAAGGCACTAAGCCTCAGGGGTCCTAGTAATTCAGTAATTCGCTAGTGACTCCTAAATTTTTGCACATTTGTTTAGAGCCCGATTGTGCCAGATGCAGAGGTCTTTTGAGGTTTCCAGCCATCATGCCCCAGTCTATGCGCATACTTGGCAGATGGGACTAGTTTGGTGAGGCTGTGGTGTGCCAAAACTGGTCCTAGTTAGAGCAGAGACATATAGGGAGAGCCCAGTTATGCAACTCTTGATGATTTGACAGTTTGTATTCACCTTCTTTGAGGCAGGAGGGGGAAAGCTGGACTATAGCATTTTAATTCCTGGTTATATTCCTATGGATGTTGTGATTCACCACATTTATGCTGTGGCGTTTTCCAGCATACACACACCCAGCTGGCAGGTGGTGGCAGATGGGTGGTGGTTTAGTCCGGTGATATGTGCAGGCTCTGTGCTGGGAATGCAGATTCCAGGTCAGGTTTTTCGTCTGACTTGCCTACCCTGGGCATACCAGGTAATCCCTTTATGAATCTTTTGCTTGTTCAAACAAGTTGGTGTGGAGGGGGGCGGGAAGAGTGAAGAAAAAGAAGCGCTATTTTTTTGCTCTTGTTATGGGAATCACTCAATACTCTGGATCTGCTGAAAGACTTTTTTTTTTTAAAGCTTCCTCCGCTTTTTGAGTGAATAAAAAAAATTGAAAAGCTTTGAATTTCTAAAAGGCTAAAAGTTTCGTGAAGGAATGGAAAATTTAACAAGGATTATTCTACTTTATTTTAAACAGTATCTTCGGGACAAGAGCAACCTCTTTGTGCTTCCAAAGCTTTAGGGAGCTGTGAAGCTGTGGGACGGCCCCTCAGAACTGCTGGATGTGCTTCTGTGTCTCCTTTGCCCTGCTTCTCTGGGCACTGATCACACCCTGGATAACCCAGCAGCCTCTGATGTGTAGCAGCAAAGGCAGACAGCAGAGCAGCCCCCACGGTCCAGGTGTTTGTGCTGGAGGTGTGCAGGTCTTGCAGCAGCAGGAGGCAGATAAGAAAGCAAAAGGTAGCTGGCTTTCTTCCTTGCTCCTTGGGTTCTGCAGTGATGACATCAGCTCCTATACTGGGCCTGTGAGGATGCAAGCTGCGTGTTTAGAGAAAATATTTAATTTATTCCAAATGCATCACTTGGGATAATTTTTTGACTGCCCTAATAAGTCAGTGGCAGCAGTACTCAGCCCTGCTGCATTCTGGGAATGTGGGCACTGCTGACATGTCTGTCTCAACTCTCATACCTCATCATATGGTCTTGAGCATGTTTCTCAGCCCCTTTTAGGAAAAGCAGGAATAGTTGTTTCTTGTTTCAGTAGAGCTGGGAGTCTTGTGAGGTTCACTGGTACTGCCCATCAGTTAAACACAAATCCTAGTTCAGACACTGAAGATTCAACATTAGAGTAATGGCTGAGTTTAGCTCAGGTGGGGTATATTCCAGCAGGGAGGTGTTGCCTGAGTTTCTATCCTGCTCAGATCCCGGTGACAGCAGGGGTTGGGCTGTCCTCTCATTTCTTGGGGAGAGCAGGAGCATAGTATAGCAAGGGAGCAAAGTGTTCTGCCTTGACATGCACTGAAGAGGGTGGCTCCTGAACAGAATGACATCAGGGAGATGCTATGCCTTTCCTAGGGCTCTTCTGACAGTAGAGAGCAACAGGCCTACATTTTAACATGCCAAATAAAAGCAATTCGTCTGTTTTTTGAAGTGTTTTCATAATTTTAAAATGAAGACGCTACCCCCTTTTGTTTTCCTTTGTTCCTTTAATAGTTAATGACTATTAAAATTAAGTTATTTTAATAAAGAACTCTGCTTAATAGGATCCTTTTGAAATTCATGAGTTGCCTTCTAAGTAAGTGCCATGGTCTAAAATGAGTTGTAGGGACAAATACATAGTTAAGTTCTGAGGCAGTCCAGGCTGTTTCACTCAGCACTGTTTTGCGGGGTTTACAAAACCAAAGCAGCACAGCAAATAGTCAGGTTATTGCAAATGTATATATTTGTAAGTAGGAGACCCTGCACTCTTTTGTTATGAGTCTTGCTAAAAGGCCAGCCTACCGTTCTTTCCATTTCTGCTGGAATGGTTGAGAACACATGCTGCATTTGCAGGGGTGCAGTAAAACAAATGAAAGATCAGTCCATATTTTCACTGCATGGTGTGTGTTTGATACAGCAGGATCCTATTCACAGATTTGAGGTTTAGAGGCTGCCAGAGTTAAATCAAATTGTCACAGCAGCAATAGTTATTACAACAACCAAACATTAGTCAAAACTTGTTCAGTTTCACGGAAACAAAGTCAGACAAAACAACAGAAACACTGACAAAATATCATGTAAAGTAATCCACTTAATCTGTGTTCTCTGAGGGTTGTTGGTATCCTGCATTTTTCTGAGGGGCAGAAATGTATGTTTTATGTAGCATGTGGGGTTACATGGTTTTACGTTAAAAATCCAGCTTTGTTCTTGCCTCCATGTTATGATGCTGTCCAGCATGTTCAGGGTTTGCCTCAGTTTCTTTGTTCCAGTATTTTCTGGGTTGGATACGGCTTTACTTTGGCTGTTTCCGACTGCCTCAAGGTTGGTTGTCTTATTACTCTGAACTGGAGTTTCTGCTTCGATCTGCTCATCCTGTTGGCGTCATTAAGAGGTGTATTGTACCGAGGGACTTTGAAACTGCTAATGAAGTACCTTCCTGTCACATGGGTGAAAAGTATTGTAGATGTGTCCCTGTGAGATTGTGCCAGTGCCAGCTGAGGTATCAACATCTGTATACATATGTTGAGGTACAGTCTCGCTAAGTGTTTTTATTTTTTAAGTTCAGAGATGGATTTATGCCCTTGGGCATATTTGGACAGCTAAATCCCCTTCAGATTTGAAGTCCTTGATTCCTGTTGGCTTGGTGGAGCTATGCCATCAAACATCAGCTCCTATGCTGGCATCTGCTGTCTCTGGGTGTGCCCCAATAACCCCATGTAGCTCTGACAGATTTGAAAACCAATGCCTCTAACAGGCCATGGCCTTTTTATCATTATCATAGGATTGATCTCTGTATTTTCACTAGCAAAACTGGGTAGTTTTTTTAACAACAAAGCTAACATCCAAGATGTTAAAAACAGCATTAATACAATAGTGTGCTCTTTTCTGTTTTCAATTTTTATAGCTCCAACTTCTGCCATTATTTTGGTTATGTCTTTATCTGCTGGATTGGAGAGCCTTTAATATATGCTGCTTTCTTCTTGTGACGGTCCCTGTGAACTGTAAACAAGTAACTTGTACATCATTATTTGAAGACCTAGATAGGATGTGCTTAAGCCTCTCATTTCAAGGCCTCTGCTCCTGCTTTTGAAACAGTTTTGTGCATCTGTATTTAACCATCTTCAGGTTTTCAATTTTTAAAATTATTTGGACAATAATTATGGGTGTGGCATTCAAACATCATTAGGATGAATACAAAATGCTTGTATTTCTACTTTTTTATATTTTAATAGTTTGATTTATTTGAAAATAGATTTTCTTCACAATTTCTTACCATGTTAACTATAATAGCTATTGTTTAGACCTTGTCATGGTGAAGTGATGTCTTTGAGATCAGTAAAGTTACACCGAAGCCAGTGGAGATACGCTGATTGATGACAGTATAAATCTGATCACCATCTATAGTTCATTTGGCATTAATGGATATCCAGCATTTGTAGCTGCCAGAACATGATGGAAAAAGTGATTCAAGAAAAAAATACTCTTCCAGTGTTCTAAAAAGAGAAGATTGCTCTGAAGGTTCCTTTCTCTTCTTTATTATGTTTCATTCATGAGAATAATTGTGGGCATAATTAAATGTAAATTTCAGATGCAGTCAGATATTTCTATATCTAAACACAGCAGTGATGCCTAAGGAGAAGGAATGATTTAGAAAAGGAAGCTGGGACGAAGCCTGGCACAAAATCAGACCCATATGTTATTTTTCATAATTGTTCTTTAAGCTGTTTCCAAGATACACAGGGGCGCATAGCATGGTGGGGCGCAGTGTTTGTGCAGCCAAAGGGTCACAGTACAAGCCGGGGGCTGCATGTGTACAGCTTGTTTTATGTCACCCGGTGACTCTCCAGCCTTGTCTCTACATCTTTGAGGGTCTGTCCCCTGGTATCGGGGCCAGCTGCTGAAAAGTCGCTCAAACCTTCTGCGTTTTTTCCAGATGAGCTGATAGGAGAACAGCAGGGTGCTGATGCATCAGCTGCACATGCTGCAGAAGAGAGAGCTCTAAAAATACTGAATGTTTTTCACCACTCCAGTGATTTTTGCCAAGGACAGTTCTGCTGGGTTTTTTTCATTGTCACAATTCCTTTTGTGAAGTATGGTCAGACTCTGTTCATGTCAGTGGAAAGATTTCCATTGAATCCAGATTGCTTGCTGGCTCCGAGTTGGACAGGTTCACACTGGTAGTCTTTTTGGCATTGGTGTTGTAAGGAGTGTTTGACTCTTCAGTGATTTGTAATGGAAAAGGTTACCTGCTGTGAGCACAGGAGTTAGAAAACTAGGCAAGGCTTGGAAACACCTTAGTTCTTACTGTCTGTTAGTGGTTTATTTTAGTTTCACTGGCAAGTGTTTGGTTTTAGGAGCTGCTTGGGCTTGCTTGGGAGGTCTGATGCCATCACCAAGGAATGGTTCCTCGCTTGAAGCACCTCACCCTCATTCAATTAACAGTGGCTCACTTTGGTGGGTGAATCCTAAATGCTGGAAAAGCAACGTTCTGGCAGTATGGATGCAGTAGATTATGTGCGAGACAACAATAATGACCCTGTTACCTGCCTTGGGTTTTCCCCCACTAGTGTTTGTAGTTCTGGAGTTTTACTTGGAAACTCCAAACTCACACTTTATGTATTTGTAAGAAATCATGTCCTCTGACTCCAGGCCCTACATCTATTTTTGTAGTAGTTTGTGTATCTTGCAAGTGCTTCGTAACTGCACTAGCTTTGTGCATTTCTGCTGATAAAAGGTCCCCTCTTACACTTGCGTGGACTTGTGTGCTCATGTGCTTGCGTAGCCAAGGATCCTGCTTTCCTTGTATGCCCCAACGTTTGATGGCTGGTGTGATAACATGAACAATTACATCACACAAAGGCTATGCTCTAATGTATTGAATTTAACAAAGATTGTGAATAATTCATTCTCGCTGTAATGCTGCCAAAGTTTTGTCTATCAAAGCTACAAATACCTGTGCTGGAAGAAAAACTTTCTCCTTTATGGCATGCCAGTTTCCATGTTCTAATCTATCCTGTGGCAAAGTCAGTCCATGCCTGCTGTTGCAGAACTATAAAGTGGCTCTGCCATTGCAGAATTGTCATTAAAATTTCACAGTGCAGTTAATGTGTGTGTGTCTCTGTGAATCTAAATCAGGTGGATTGTTCCATGTAACTTCTCTTAGCTGTTCTGAATTTATGTTTCTTGTATTTCTTCGAAACGTGTAATTGCAGTGTATTTACTTCATATTCTTCTTCTCCCCCACGACAGCCAGAATGGGACCTGTACCATGTCCAGACGCCAGAACACCATCCAGGAGCTTTTGCAAAACTGTTCGGATTGCCTGACACGAGCTGAGCTCATAGTGCAGCCTGTGAGTGCTTCTTGTTCTTCTTATCCAAAGTGATTTTGGATATTACATACATATTCTATGTTGTTATCTGGACTCACAGGCTCTGCTTCTTCGTCTCCTTTCTCCCCTTTCAGCTGTTATGTGTGAGGCAACTGGGAGTGGAATGACATACCTCCCTCCTGGGTCTCCTTCTTCCCTCTGTACTCTGTTCAGTAAAACTGATTGAAATGTATCTGGTTAATAAAAGGGGTCTTCTTGATTTAAAAAAAAAGAAAAAAACACCCAAAAAAACCCACTCTCAAACAGATTCTATTGCCTCTTTTTTTCAGTTTTAGATCAGGACCACTGTCAGTGTAAACACCTGTTACTAATGTTATGACTACTTACACTCTCTTAGTGGAAATACCTTCATTACCTTTATTTTATTTTTCTAGATGATTCCTAAAGAAGTAAATGGAACTAGACTAAAGTCTTCCTGGCTGTTTTAGCTCAAATACATACAAATAATCTCTGCAGTATACTACTCTGGTACAAACCCAGAGTGCCTGAGGGCGTGTTACTCACTGATGCTAAATTCACTCCTGGCAAACATGGGGTGTCCTCTATTCCTGCTGAAGTCAGAGGAGGTGCAGGGTGGTGAGCATCCTGCTGTTGAGGCCACTGAGATGTGAAACCCATTCACAGTTCTGGCAGTAGATGTGATTTAATGCACACTTTTGGACCCTCTGTGGACAGAAAATTCTTTCAGAAATGAACTCTGTGGTTAGGAGTTCATTTCCTTTTCAGGGATACAGGACGTGTGAGCATGTTTATTGTAAAATCAATGCCAGAGTAAACACTGCCTTTTGTTCAGGATTAATATTATTCCAGTGAAGTTGAAAGAAAGATATGTTTAGTTCCAGCTTGGTGCCACAACATGCATTGCTTACTTTGTTTCTTTCTTTTCTTTCTGAGGGACAGAGCCATGAGGTCCATAACATTTTATTTGCAAAGTCAGGTCGTGGCTGCATTATGTTTTTTTCAGCTTGGCTGTGTCAGTGTGGGATGAGGTAAAAAAGCCGTGTCTTCCTGGCTGGAACACCATGACCGTGCTGGTCCAACTGCACTGAGAGGGTGCATGGATTTGCCTAGACTCTGGGTGATAAGGTGGGATGCAAATGTGATGGGGCTTGGAGCTGGACCCAGGCAGATGGTACCACTCACGTTTTTGCAGGAGGGGGAAGCCTTGGAACCTCAGGAAAACTTGTGGAAAATCAGGAACAATATCCACCATCTCCTAATAGGACAGTGTTTCCTTCTCATCTTCTAAACACAAAAGCGTAACTTCTTAAGAATTTAGCACACTATGTGAAGCCTTGGCTCCACTGAAATAAACATCAAGTTGTGCTGTTCTTTGTGGAAAGTTTTATTTGATCTTACACTGTAATAATCTTCTTCCATCTTTTATTTTAATAAAGACTTTCCAGTGACTGTGGATCCTTTGCTAGTCAGCCTTCTGCTGGTTAAAACTGGCAGTTGGAGACCTGGCAGTTGAAACTTATCAGGCTTCCTAAAAAAAAAAATCAGTCCTCACAACGTCTCTTTTAAGAAAACCAAAATGACGCTTAGATGATAAATATTTAATTTAATCTCCCATCTTTTTTTTTCTCTAGGAATTGAAATATGGGGATGGTGTCCCACTTAGAGGCAACAGGGATCTGGAAGACTGTTTTGCACAGGCAAATGACCAAATGGACATCCTGGATGGGCTGATCAGAGAGATGAGGCAGATGGGCCAGCCCTGTGACATGTATCAGAAAAGGTATTGTCAGGGAAGGGTTGGGGGTGGGAATGTGATAAAAGTTTGTGGTACCTTGAGTGCTCACCTTCCCTGGTGTTGCAGAATGTGATAGAAATCAATAAGATTTGGTAAACTAAATCTGTTTGGTCACACTAACACGAAGAAGGGCCTTGCAGTAATACATTTCTGATAGAAATTCACGCTTTAGTTATCTCCATGAAATCTTAGTCAGTGTATTTTTCCCATGGTCTTTGCTTTCAGCACTTTGTTTTGAGTAGCTGGTGGTCCATTAGGAGAGATAAATTGCATTGTTTGCATGTTTTCTGGGTGTTTTGCTCACAGACACTAAGTGGTTCTTTCCCTTTCAGGCTGCTTCAGCTCCAGGAGCAAATGCGTGCCCTGTACAAAGCCATCAGTGTTCCCCGTGCCAGGAGGGCCAGCTCCAAAGGTGGTGGCTGCTTCTCCTCTCAGAGTGGCTCAGGCTGGGATGAGTACACGAAACGTGTCACAAGTGAATGTTTAGGCTGGATGAGGCAGCAGAAGGTAAATCCGTGCAAAACCCAGGGACAATGCTAAAACCTGGTGCTGTTTATGAACATCACCTCATATGTAGTAATGTTTTGGGTGCCAGTAGAAAAGTAAAAGTACACATGAATGCTCACATGTTAGTCCAAGTTCCTTTTTTCTACCCCAGTATTGTACATATAGTGAATTCTCACTGAAATCCAAACATGGATTGCAGTCTTCTTTTGCAGAGGAAAAGGTGTGGAAGTTAGATTTGAAAGCTAAATAAAACACAGGTGTTAACATAACAAAAGGCATTGGCTTATTTGCATTAGAGATTATTGTGCTCAATATTTCCCTCCTTCCTTCCTTGCGCAGATTTCCTTTGATTCATATTTATTTTAACCCTTTACACAGAGAGGACCATCTTCCCAGATTTAACCATTGTCCAGTGTTTTACAGTTGTTCTCCCCCTCTACTCAATCTTTATCACAGAGAGGTAGAGCTGATTGCCATGGGACTAGGCTTTCAGAGGTCAGTGCTGAAATGCACACAGAAGTGCTGAAGCTACTGTTTGTTGCATTCTGAGAACAAATTTGCCAATTCACAGCTGTTGCTAATGTAACCTGGAGTGGAAAACACACACTGAGAGCCCATACTCTCTTTCTGTGCTGTTGAGGTGAAAGTTGTGAGTTTGTTGAAGTGAAAGTTGTGAGTTTGTCGTTGGACAGCCCTTTCTGAGAGACAGGTAGGGAGGATGGAACAAGGTGGTTGAAGTCACACTTTGCAGACTCCTTGTAAATTGAAATTGCATTATTTTTATCTCTTTATTAGGTTGTTTCTTTGTGATTCTGTCATTATTATCCACGTATAGCATTTGCCAGGTGGGTCTTACACAAACCAGATGAGGAAGGTAGAGCTCTGTAGAGTTGCAGTATTTTTAAGTGAGTGCTAGTTATGGGCTAGACTTTCAGTGTGGCATGTTTTTGAGGAGGTAGGGGAAGTGGAGATGCACTTCTTGAGTGGTAAAGTGTATAAGCATTGTGCCTGGGCAGCAGCAGCAGACGTTACTGCTCTACACATGCTGTGGGAGAGGAGGCTAATCGTCCGACCTGCCATGGCTTGGGGAGTGATGTTGGACAGACTCTGGGCACGCTTCCAGCGATGAGAGATGGTGAACATGCTGCACCTCCCAAAGACACCACGTGATGCCCTGCTCAGACACCCTTTGCTAAAAACAGGGAGCATAAACAAGTGCTTTATGGCTGTGTTCCCACACTAAATCTCCTGTGAAAGTAAAAGGCCCTCTCTCTCTCTCTCTCTTCCCCTTCATCCCTACAGCAAAGCTGAGGTGGGACCAGTAAGCACTTACCTCACTGGGAAAATTTATTTTGAGCTTGCCACCATGCTGCTTCTTTCCATCGTGCCTTGCTGTGTCCCATTACCTGCTCACATTGAGACTAGGATAATGTTTCCCCTAGTAATGTGGTAAGATGTGGGAAGAAGTTCTGAGCGGCTGCAGTTTTTTGCTGTTTTTCTGGTTTTTGGCTGGATGGTTTGTCTGGATTGGAGAATCAGGTGGTAGGGAGGGTTGGTAAAATATCCAGTGCAGAACTAGGGAAAGTACAGTGAAATCCAGACAGCCTTTGTTCACATATGGCAGCCAGCCACGACTGCCACTGTTGCTACAGTCTCTTTAGACTGTTCAAATATAACAAGAAGGGTCAAAGTCCTGTAACTTTTAAATGGCTGGATGAAAAATGGTTTCGTTTCTTGGATTGTTTTCAACACTGCCTTTGAACCCCTACGCTTGAGTTCTGGCTTTATTGTCATCTGTTGACTCATAGAGATTTGACTCCAGGCTGGTAATTACCAGATTCAGTCCCAACCCAAGATTAAGATGCCTATTCCTTTACTGGGCTTGTGCACAGACAGGCATTCAGACAGAGCCCTAGTGTGTCTTTGCAGCATAAAAGAGGATTTGGAGTTTGAGGAGCTGAATTTAGAATTTAGGTGGCTTTTAATATCTGAAAAAAATGAAACTAGAAACTGCAGTCAGTTTTTGGGTTAGTAATTAGCAGGTGTATTACTGTTTTTCAAGGCTGTTTCTAGAGATTTTTCACTTGGCGTCCTACAATAAATGTTGCCAAAATGGAAGATAAACACGTTTTCTGATCATTTCAGTTTATCTTCTGTGGGTTGTTTTTTTCATTTAGTGTGACTACATTTAACTGAGGTTGTTGAAGTTTACATGGGCAAAATTAAAATGGAAATCTGTTGTACTGGGATATAGAACTTAACTGGGCATTGTCATATGAATTGCATGAATAGCATTGTTTGATAAAGTCATGGTTTGTTTTCAGAGTGATAAGAATGTAATTTTATTGTAGAACATAAAATAACAGTTTGGTCCAAAGAAAACCGGATGAAAATACACTAGTGAGTGTGCTTCATCTAGTCTAACTATAAACAACTGAAATATTTTTCCTATTTTGTTTCTTCTGCTTTGGGAGCCTGTCACACAGTTTAATTGATGGCAATTTCGAGAATTTGTAACCCCCTGTTCTGAACTTCCGTTTATTTCAGTTTTACTCCCTACCGCATAGTGTGTTTCCTTCAGTTGAATTCTTTTATGCTCCACTTTAGGCAGTAATGTTGGAAATGAAAGTACCAATCCTGTTTCTCGCTCCTAGGTTGAAATGGAGCAAGTGAAGTGGGGGTTTGATGCAGCATCCATTGAGCAACAAATTGGTGAGCACAGGAGAACTCACAATGCCATCGGAGACTATCGCTGGCACCTGGACAAAGTCAAAACAGATCTGGTAATTACTGCCCTCCCTTACACATTGCTTGGTCTAGATTTATAGCGTTGGCTTACTGGTGTTCTACCACAAAAAAGGAATGTTGTGAAGTTCATCCTCTCTTCAGAAAGCACTGGTGTCATGATAACAACCACTTTCAGCTATTAATTCCTTGATCATTTTGTGTTTCCCGGGCCAGAGCAGAATTTTTAAATTAAAATTTAGTAGCTATTTAGCTTTTTGTTGTTGTGCACCAAGGCTGGCAAATAAATATTTTTTTTGTGAGAAGAATGACTAAGAATGATTATTCTCAATTGCTGTCTGAGTATATTAAACAAGAAAGTGAAAGAATGAGTTGGGTGCTCAGATGCAGGCTTGAGTCATCAGGTTTTTTTCTGCAAAAA
This sequence comes from Oreocharis arfaki, assembly GCA_013398015.1. NCBI lineage: Eukaryota > Metazoa > Chordata > Aves > Passeriformes > Paramythiidae > Oreocharis > Oreocharis arfaki. Next base: position 219,973 of record VZRR01009423.1, read on the forward strand.
ATGCCCAAATTCTGGGCTAAGATGAAAGCTTTTCTTAGGTGTTGATATTATTTTTCTTCTTTTTTTTTCCTCTGAGACTTCTGTTGCCCTCTGAATTTTGTGATAGGAATAAAGAAGTGAGTGAAAATGCAGTGTTAACTTCCTCTCCTATGAGCCCAGCAGTTAGGTATAAGAGAGAGGAGGCTTACTTGATTTCCATTCATCATTTCTCTTAACTGGGAGGAGAGAGCTCAATCTAAAGAAAAGGTGGTCTGTTCTGGAGCCTTGATCTCTCAACCAAGCTGAAGAGTGAAAAGGATTTTACTCCCTTTTCCCTTCCACTTCAAATAGGAAAGGTGATAGTCTGCCCTGTGGAATACCAGTTCCAAGGCTGGGCAGGTTCCCAGCCATAGAAATGGGGATAAAGACTGGAGCTGTCTGCTCCCATCGTAATTTATACTAGTTCATAATCTCCAAAGCTAGCTCTAGGACTAGCTGGTCTAGGAGTTTGGTGCAGAAAGAAATCTGGTTTTGAGTGTTGTTTTGGTATTACAGATTATGTGCAGACTTGGTTATATACTAGCCATCCCTGAGAGTAGTAAGTTTGTCCAAGCCTTGGTTTTATTCTTCCTGAGTCATCCAGTGGAGCAGATCTGCTACTGACGGATGTCTCTTGCAGGCATTTGCAGGTTACCACCTGTACTTATTATGATATTGACACTGTAAAGGAAATACCAGCAAATAGGCAACTTGTAAAAGGCTCACTAAGTATTTGCTGTCTCTGTTCCAGCGAGAGAAGGCTGCGGTTCATCAGCTGGAGGAAGAATATGAAGGCCTGCTGGTAAGCATGGGATGTGGTCATTTCTGACACTCTGTTTGCTTTATTAACACCTACATGATTGTCAGGAGACACTTCAGGTTTTGATGTAGTGACAGATCCGTATTTAAATAATTCTATTGAGCAGTGCCTTGTAGTTTCTGAAAGATTCGTTTTGAATCATGGACTTGAGATTACTTCATTGCCTGCTGTATAATTGACTTAATCTCACAAGGAAGTCTCTAGTTTGCACCTGGTGAAGGGAGTTGGTCACTAAGCAGCTGAAGAGTAGAACTCCACCTCCTTACTGGAAGTGAATATAGTGATGAAATTAGGCTGTATGTGAAGCTTAAAAAGTTACTCGAAGGTGGGACTGGAACCAAATTCTGTGTAGGGCTGTGCATCTTCCCTGCTGTGAATCTTCATGTAAAACACAGCAAGAATCTTGTGCAAATTGTTTATTTAACCCTTGGGATCTGAATCTGATTCCTGGCAGTCTGATTTCAAGCAACAGGGTGTGTATTACGATGTGAAGACAAAGAACTTTTTCATGAAATGACAACTGTGCAAAAGATGCTGCTGTAACATCAAGGATGTACTATGAGCAGCAAATGCAAGTAAAAGTGATGTTAAGAAGTCAGACATTTCTTGTACTTCCCTCCATGCCTTTTTGCGTGCCTGCCTACATGTCTGCTACATGTGTGTTTGAAATAACTCAGAAGCTGCTGACATCAGGTTCCCATTGTTTTATAAGTCCTGACATGTGGTCCACTGTCCATTGCCAACAGGTTTCATGGTTCAATAAACCCAGGGACATCTGCTGTCCATTGCCAACAGGTTTTCCAGGCGTGTGGGTTTTACTGTTATTTTACTTAAAATAAAAAGAAAAATAGGCCATGCTGTGCTGTGCTCTTGTCTTCCCTTTCTCCACCCAGCTCAGGCATTTATGTGTTTATGGCTTCTCATTTCTGTACTTCCTTGCAGAAATATTCCTTTGAGAGAATGGATCAGCTTCGCCAATTCCAGAACCTCATCCAGGCCACCAGCAGAGAGATCATGTGGATCAATGACTGTGAGGAAGAGGAGCTCCTCTACGACTGGAGTGACAGGAACACTGATATTGCTAGGAAGCAGGAGTCCTTCTCTGTAAGACAGCTCAGCCTCCCCATGCTTTCCACGGGCCTCTCTTGGATAGACTCATCACAGGGTGTTTCTTCACTCTTTTGAAGTTCCTGGGGGTTTTTTATCAACAGTTTTCAATTAAGTACTATGTAATAACCTTTTGAGTCAAGGCAAGACATTTTTTGGAAGATTTTGCTCCCATTCGATGAGTTGGCGTGGTTTATTTTGACCTTGGAATGTGGCCTTCTTGGTACAGTCCACTACGGACCAGTGACCACATTCAGCTTGTGCACGTGCTGGCATGCCAAACTAAGGGACTTGAAACAAACAGTTTTAATTCTCCCTCTTAGGACTATGCAGGGGGCCAGAGGTCCCTGTATTTGGCCCTGATTATCTGTCACCGGGAAGTAGAGCTATGCTCTCTTTCGCTGGTGGTTCTGCCACCAGCACGCTGAGTGCATGGTCAGATGTAGTTTGCCCTGCTCCTTGTCGTCTGTGGGTGTGTAGGGAAATTTGACATGTGTGTTTGTTTAACCAGCATTGGTGCTGATCACCAAATTGAAAAAGGAATGAAAGTTTACACTATTAAGGAGGTGCTTTTTTTTTTTTTTTAGTTCAGTTGTTTTGGATGTTGCAAGATGCAGTCATTTTTGCTTCCATCATTCCTAAGAAAGGCAGAACTTTGTGTGCTTTGCTCTGTGAAGCAGCAAGCCTAGAGACTAGAATCGAGATGATTGTACCTTCTTTGATTCTACTGTCTTCATAACTAACTTCAGCACACCAAATGGAAACAGTTTCTAGTGTTACAGGGGATAATTTTACATGAACACAACTATCTGGGAAATTTTAAGCAAATCATCCTGTGCAGTGCACCTTTGGAGCTTGTTTAATGCTGTGTTTTGATTGTTTAGAAACGTATGAGTGAACTGGAGCTTAAAGAAAAAGAACTCAACAAGCTAAAGCAAGAAAGTGACCAGCTAGTGCTCAATCAGCACCCTGCTTCTGACAAAATTGAGGTGAGTTAGACTTTGTGTGATTTTACTTGCTCCTTTAGTTGTGACATGGGAAAGGTTCTCAGTGAAAGTCCACATACAAAATGCTGCATTTGAACCCAAGAAGCATTTGCTTGCCCAAAATTGTGTCCATTTAACCCAGCTGTATGAGCTGCTCTAATAATTTTTACTGCCTTCATCTACAAACCTGGCCATTAACAACTGCATGATGATAGATGCAAAAATTAATTCTAAGCTTAGGGAGTTATCTGAGTGTATTGAAATTGCTGTATCTTGTTTGAGCTGACTAGAGTGCAGTGGAATTTATGGTAGGAAGGCACGTAGTTGCTGTTCTGCTGTCTTAGTAGGCATGTTTTCAAAAAAGCCACACCCTTTGTTGAGGGTTTATGTTTAATCCAGGTGCAAATACTTTCTGCAGCTGAAATTCATAGTGCCTTCCTACAGTTTAGCCAAGACAGTTTTGCTTTCACATCTTGGTGTACACTTACTTTTTAATTAAAAAGGCTGCAACAATTGGTAAGACTTAATTTTATTAGGAAATGCTGTAGTTGTTGCAGTTTCAAGAGTGCATAAGAACCCTGCAGCTGAAGAAAGGAAAAAAAATGAATCCTTTCTGCTTTTTAGTGTGTTTACTTTGTTAGCTGTTATCATGTTGTGTAAAATGCTATTTCTCCTGTAGTCATTTTCTTTCTTAAAGGAAAGATCCTTGTAAGCTCCAGCAGCAAAGTGAAAGTTGCATGTAGTTTTTTAAAGAATATACATTATGGCTGCTTGAGTATTTTGAACCTAAAAACAACCAGCATAAAATATCATGTTTGGAGGTGTTCCTTTGAAGAAAGAGAACATGGCAATTTGCAGCTGAAATACTTAATTTGCACTACTTTTGTGCATTTCACCCCTTTTTGTTAATGCACCTGGGGCTTTATGCTGATCAAACAAATTCAGGTCATGAACAGATTTCCCTTTGTGTCTCACAAGCACGTATTTAACTCATTTCAGTTAGGTGGATGCTTAGAAGTTGCAAAACCATTTGCATGAGTTACATTGTTCTGATGTGCGTGAATTTGTTTCAGCAGATTTTTCATTTGCATTTATGCGGAGCGTAGATAATTTTGCTTGAGTCTAGGTGTGGGAGAGAGATCAGTGTGGTGGCCTGAGTAGTGTATATTACTGTTTTTCTTAGGCCTACATGGATACATTGCAAACTCAGTGGAGCTGGATTCTTCAGATCACCAAATGTATTGATGTTCATCTGAAGGAGAATGCGGCTTACTTCCAGGTGAGTAGTGATGTGGAGAATTCACACAACTTTTTTTAAGTGTGAATCCCATCACAGATATATTTATTGTGCATAGCACACTGTTGCCATGTTATAAATGCTATCATTGAGCCAGAGATGAGCTGGGATTTCTCATTAAAGGAGTCTGTACATTTTTAGCAGACATTTTTAAGAGCTACACACAGCCAAATTCACCACTTTTCTCCCGTAGTTCTTTGAAGAGGCCCAAGCCACAGAGTGCTACCTGAAAAACTTACAAGACTCTATCAGAAAGAAGTTCATCTGTGATAAGAGCATGTCACTGCAGACTTTGCTGGAGCAGATCAAAGAGCTGGAGGTATTGTCACACTTGCCTGACAGGTTATGTTCTGCTTTTCTGGGAAATCAGATGCCCTCTTTAGATACCAAATGTAAACCCAAGTGCACTGTGATGTTTAAATACAGTACTGTATGAATTTGAGACCATTATGTTTTTAAGTCTGTAACAAGTCCAACAAATCCCCAAATTTCTGACATGCTAACAAATGAAAAAAAAAAGGAATACTTTTATTCTTAGGTGTTAGAATAGATTTTGCCTCAAAGGATAAATGCATTTGATAAATGATTCATCATGTCACTCTATCACCATAGTCTCTTTGAAAGGATATGTCAGCTTTTTTAGCTGTTAGCTTATCATGAATTAAGTACTACTATCCCAAATTGGAGAAAAAATGTTCAGTGGTGTAAAAGGCCAGTTGATGAAGTCAGGTTTGAAAGTGTAGTTGTTCCCTTTTTTTTGTTAACATTCATTTTGTTAGATTCTTTCAATTTATGCCTGTGTTTCTTAAATGCCACTTTAACCACATTGAAGATCTTTATGAAGAACCTGCAGTGGAAATTTTTGCAAACTTTGCATCTTGCCAGAGCTGGAAGGCACTTAGTTGGATGTTCCTCTGCTCTTTTTAAAACTGTACTGTTATATTGTAGGCCAAAGACCTATCCCATTGTAGCTAAAGTAAATTTTGTCTGCTATAAGCTCCCCATGTATCCCTCTGTTAATAAAACAGTGGGAACTAGATGCCTTTTCTTTTTAAAATAAATTTTTAACATCCAGTTAATCTTTGCAGAATGAACGAGAGAGAATTCTTGAATACAAGAGGCAAGTGCAGAGTTTGGTGAACAAATCCAAGAAGATTGTGCAGCTGAAGCCACGTAACCCAGACTATCGAAGTAACAAGCCCATCATCCTCAAGGCTCTGTGTGACTACAAACAGGATCTGGTATTGTATCCCTTTTTGGCTGAGAATTAACATCATGTAAACTAGAACATGGCAAATTACTTAGTAAGCAAACCATTGAGCTGACAGGTGTAACCCCTTTATCTGCTTTTGGTCGGCTTGAATTTCTTTGACAGAAGAAGTTCTGCTTTTCTTGCCATTATGAATAAACAAGTTAGGTTCTGATGGGTTAATAGATCTAGTAGAAATTATTATTATTAATCTATTAAATAGCATTAATAGTCATATTGCAAATTAGCACATAAAAGTCTTGTTGATAATAGGATTAAAATTGTTATACAGATGCTTTCCAGCATCCACACCTGTTTTTTTGGTGATTGCTCACCTTTCCAGTGTCTCTCTGGGTCCTTAGGTGAACAATTCATCTAACAAAAAGTGAGGAATATGCAGTTAGTCATTGGTATTCCCATTTTTTTTCTGGATGGGATATGAAATGAATGTTGATGTTTTTCTTCCTCAGTACTGAGGCTGCTTGGGTTTATTTGTGTATTTTTAACTTAACAGTAAGCTTAGATGTGCTTTCTGCTTATGTGCTTTTTCCTGCACTGTGGCCACACCTGTGGCTGCCTGGTGTCAGGATTCCTGGCGGTTGGAGCTGGTGAATCTGGCTCTGCCACAGTCACTCCCAGTCCCTTTGCAAATATGGATGCAGCACTGAACATCCTTATGCCTCCAGCTCACTGGCTTAAAGCCATGCATGGTTACATAGCTTACCAGGCCATGTGTCCACAGTCAGTCTTTGTTGGGGCAAGCCCCAGGTCTGATCATCTGCCAGACTGGCAACTGCTCAGAGTGGTCTGTGGCTCACACTTAGGCTTTTTTGGGTTTTCTTCACGTGGAAACCAGATTCAGGGGGAAGGGGTTTTTCTGTGCTGATCTATTGCCCCAGGATGAAGCCGAGATGCACACCCAGACCTGGCAGCTGGGAAGCACTCCTGCTTCTGTGATCTAGAAGCATCTTCTTTATCTGTCTCTCCTGGAAGCCCCACCTTACTTAACTAAAGAAAAACATCGTTGTGCATCCCTTACAGAAAACGGTGCGCAAAGGAGATGAATGTATCCTGAAGGACAACAATGAGCGCAGCAAGTGGCTGGTGACCGGCCCTGGAGGAGTGGATATGCTGGTGCCATCTGTCAGTCTTATCATCCCACCCCCCAATCCCTTAGCAGTGGATCTTGCTACCAAGTGAGTTGCTGCCTGGGTTTGGACACTTGCCAGTGGGATTAGAGTTCACTCAAAATAGCAACCAGGCACAAAATATGTTCTGTGCCTTGATCAGAGTGCACTCTCCCTACCACTAAGGGTGGGGGATTAAGGACTAGACCCTTGACTTGAGGAAACTCACTTCAGTGAAACTTGCTGGGATCTAGGTTGGGGTCTAAAAAGATTTAAATGTTAATGTCTGCGCGGTTTTTCCCTTATCTGTAATAATGAAAGTCACATATAAAATAATTTCCAAGTTTTTTTCAAGTAGAAAATGAGCCTTAACACACTCCACATCTGGTGTATGTTTCTTGGGATGTTCTGTGGCTGTGCTACAAGTATAGATGCATTTTGATCTTGCTTTTTTTTCCTCATGCCAGAATTGAGCAATACTATGAAGCTATTTTAGCTTTGTGGAACCAGCTGTATATCAACATGAAGAGCCTGGTGTCCTGGCATTATTGCATGATTGACATTGAGAAAATCAGAGCCATGACTATTGCCAAGGTAAGACACCAGCTGGCCTTGCCTGCAGACCAGAGACATCCATGACCTGATGTCTGCTGTCCCAAGCAGACCCTTCAGTATCCTGTATGTATGTTCAACAAAACCATGGGTTGAACAACAACCTTTTCCTGGGTTGCACAAACACTCGCACATATGGAAGTTGTAATTTTATTAAGGGAGAAAAGAAATGCTTTCCTGTAATAAAAATACAGATAAGCAGGAAGATTAGCTAAGGGAATTTATTACATACTTGCTGTACTTGTTCCCACTGCACAAGGGCATGGATAAACAGAGTAAGAGGTAGAATTTCAAACTGCTCTTAAGTTATGAAATGATGGTAACAAGGATAGATTAACTCAGGTGGTACTCCTAGCACCATACCTTTGCAGGCAGCCTGGTTAGGATTTGTTGCAATACAGAGCGGCAAGGAGTCCCCAGGCAGGTGCAAAGGAGGAATCTTTATTACCCAAACCTGGCCTCTTTATGCCGTTAGTTGGTTATCAGTTTACATAGTTTTAAGGCACAACAAACCCAATTTAACCAACCACCCTACACCATGCTGCGGGCATGAGGCATTCATGCAGCATGCCTCACTTCCTCTATTCTAGCTGAGTCACTCTCACAGTGCTTTTCTGCTTAGCCTAAGTAACAGGCCGGAGCCATGGTTCCTTTACAAAGGCCTTTCCTTTACTAAGCTTTACTTATCGGTGACAAGGATTGATTCTGAAGTGTGATTACTTTGGGTTTTTTATAGGTTTATTAGTTTGTTCCGTGATGATTAACTAGTCATAAGACTTCTGCAATTGCTTTTTTTTTCTTTCATTTCAAAATTCCCTTCTTCCTTATTTCAGCTGAAAACAATGCGTAAGGAAGATTACCAAAAAATAATAACTGACCTGGAGATCCATTATCAAGAATTCCTCAGGAACAGCCAAGGCTCAGAGATGTTTGGTGATGAAGACAAACGAAAGATCCAAACTCAGTTCACTGATGCTCAGAAGCACTACCAAACCTTGATCATACAATTGCCTAATCAACCACGACAGCCACAAACAGGTCTGTAGTCTTCCTGGCTTTTGGAGAGTTTGCACTGTTGGGGTTTCTTTGTTCTAGAGGTGGTGGGTGGTGCATTTTTTTATGTGAAAATGTTCTCTTCAACGTGTGAATGGGAACATGTTCAAGAACTGTTTTGCTGTCTCCTAACGTAACAAAACTGGCCATGCACAAGGGAAGATTTTGTTCTTCCTTCCTTTGGTGGGAATCTGGGAGTAGTCCTCCAAAATTCATGGAGCTTGCTGGGAGAATGAGAGGAATTTAGTCCATCTGATACATTTTCAGTTATTAGGAAGCAAAATCTCACTGCTGCATTTTAGAAAGCAAGTTTATCTTTTTGTGAAGGAGAGATTTCATTCCCTGAAACAGTTGCCTAAGGGCCCAGATCTTCTACCTGTTCTCAGTTTTACAGATCAACTCAATGCTTGGAAGACTTGGGCACTGCCTTGGCTTCCTACATGTGGGTGCTCAGTTCCCTGGCAGTTGATGCTTACCCAATTCATTTTACAGTGGTCCCAACTGAGAGCTGTCCCGTGGGTTCCTCAAACACCATTATTGTTAATGAGAGAAACCGAGAGCATGAGAAGCAGGAGGCCTGGCTGCTGATGGAGCTTCAGAAACTTCGCCGTCAGATTGAAGCTTCTGAGATTCAGATGGTTCAAAGAGCTCCTCTTGGAGTGGATCAAGGGGCTATGCATGACTTTTCAGCCAGAATAAAGGACTTAGAGGTAACTGTGGGTGTTTTTCTTGGAGCATCACTGTGCTGCAGAGCATGCTGCAGTTCTGTTTATGATCAGCTGGGAAAGACACACATCTTGTGCGGAAAATTCTCAACTGGAAGCTAGTCATGATGATTTGGATTAGAATTTAGCTTCTAATTAGAAAAAGTTGATTCTTGAATTTTAGAAGCCAGATTCTGCCAGGCAAGAATACAGAAAGACTGGTGTCAAGTGGCTGTGAGTTGATGTTAAGCCTCATCCAGAGTAAAGCGCCATTAAAATCCTTTTCCAAGGACTTCACTTAACCACCTACCTGTGAAGTGCTGTCTGTGGGATACAGACTGGATATGCAAGACTTACTATCCCTCTTCTAGTTCTTTAGATTTGTAGGAGACCATGGAGAGAAGATTGGTACAAAAAGATTACAGGTTCAGCATATGAGAAATTCCTGTGGGGCAATGAGGTTGCAAAGGTCACAAGAGCAGAAGGACCTTGGCATGTCAGAGCTGAGTTTTGGAGTGGAGGTGCTCAAAAAGATGTATTTTGGGCAAAAAAAGAAACTGTTTAGTATTGCTTGCCTTGAAAAAAGCAAGCTCTGCCACTGCTTCAGTGCTCAGTCAAACTGGTTATGTAACAGCAGACTGCTTGGATAAGGAGACCAATTCCATATGTGCATAGAATGATCATTCAGCCAACCAAAAATGTGTAAATCAGGCATTCTCTTTTTCCTTAGGGGGTGCAGAATGACTCTCAAATAATGGCTGAAACCCTCAATAAGCATAAGGACTTGCTGCCTAACTTCAGGGGCTGTGAGAAGTATGTGTACCTGCAATCAGAGATAAATGCCCTCTTTCAAAAACTGGAAAATATTAATGGTGTTTCTGCTGGTTACTTAGACAGGTAAGTAAATTGAGGCTATAGCAATAAATATTCACTTTCTTCCATAGTTCTTAGTCCAGAAAACTGCCTTTTGTTACCAGCAGTGTAAAATTATACCGCCTTCTCTGCAAATTGTGTACATGTTGATAGAAACAGACACTTACATGAATTTCTTCTCTTTTCTGGAAGACTTCAAAAAAAGAAAGTGAGAAGCATGTGTATCACAGAAATTTCTTGTGTTACCTATTCTCTTTAGCCAGTCATCTGCAATTAATTAAAATATCACCGTTCCTTCCTTAGTCCATAATGGATTTGTCTTGTATCATTTATTTTAGCTTGAATGCACTGAGGTGTCTGCTCCAGGTTATTCTGCAAACAGAAGATGTGATCAGAGTTTTTGAAGTCAGACTGTCTGAAGAGGAGACTGTTCCTTTGGATCTTGATAAAGTGGAGGCTTATCGGGCTTGTCTGAAGGTGAGGGGCCAAAACCCAAGGACACAACAAAGCAAAGTTCGTAGCTGCCAGCACACATCTATTGAGCTGGGCAAAACCCTTCCAAAACCACAGGAGATGGAAATGCTGATCCTGTTGTATTTTATATATAGACATACAATGTTTTGTAAATCAGGCACAGTGTTGCTAGCTGGTCCAGGGAGGGTGTTGTCCTGCTCTGCTCTGTGCTGGTGTGGCCTCCCCTTGAGTCCTGTGTGCAGTTTTGGGTGCCACAAGATAAGAAGTACATAAAGTTATTAGAGAGCATCCGAAGGAGGGCTGCAAGAATGGTGAAGGGCTTTGAGGAAGCCATATGAAGAGTGGCTGCGGTGGCTTGGTCTGTTCAGCCTGGAAAAGAGAAGACTGAGGGGAGACCTCATTGCAGTCTACTTCTTTTGCAGTCCTTCTTCACAATAGGAAGAGGAGGGGCAGACAATGATTCCTTCTCTCTGGTGACTAGTGACAGGACCCAAGGGAACAGGAAGGAGCTGTGTGAGGGGAGGTTTAGGTTTGATATCAGGAAAAGGTTCTTCATCCAGAAGTGGGCTGGGCACTGGAACAGGCTCCCCAGGGAAGTGGTCACAGCACCAAGCCTGACAGAGCTCAGAAAGCGTTTGGTCAATGCTCTCTGGCACTTGGGGATGGTCCTGTGCAAGGCCAGGAGTTGGACTTGATGATCCTTGTGGATCATTTCCAACTCAGGATATTCTGTGGTTCTATGAAATTATTGAAAGGAATGTACAGGTTATTACTTCTTCTACCCCCTGGTTGTTGTTCCCCCACAGCAAGGGCAGCTGCATGGAAGGTTTCTATAATCTGTTTCTGTACACTATTATATGTGTTTATTTGTATCGCTCATGAATGTAGATCTGAAGGCAGTATCTCCTTTCTTGCATACAGGCTTGTTAATTGCCCTTGTTGTCCTCTAGGTGTAACAAGAAAATTTGAGTATTATTGTGTGTCCTGGTTTTGCTAGAATCTATGTCAAACCTTAGAGTGAAAAGTATTCAGCCTGTACAGGGGAAAAAGGGAAATAACTGCTTTGCTGAGCACAAAGTTGTCTTGCAGATCCAGTCTTTTATCTGCCTTTATCTGCTGGTCCTTTTGTGCACTGAGTGCATTTGGGAGAACAGGAACTCTTTCATTATTTTCTGCCCTTACATTTAGTAGGGGAAAGTGCGTAGGTGGCGCAAATAGAGCACAACTTGGTTACCTTTTTATCATGTTAAATGAGAGCTCAGTTCAGTTGCTGGGAGTTGTTCTTGGTGTAAATTTGAGCTACACAAAAAAAAAAAATGCTTGAGCATATCACTGAAGGCTGTAGCCATCCCTGTGACTGGGGATGCAAGGCAGACCCCTGCCTGTGCTGTAAATTCCATTTGGTGATGCCCACAGTATGCGGGTATATGCACCTAATCAAATGTGCATGTGTGAAGGAACATCTCTATGGAAGATGTCTATAAAAATGTAAATAGAAAAAAAAAAATCTGTGCAGATTTTTTGATGTTTAAAAACTGGATATGCCAGTCCTGAGGCTTGATTCCACGGCTGTTTGAAGTGCAGGAATCTTTTATACTTCAATGAAATTTTCTAGTCAGTTGTTTCTAGGAACGAGCAAGGCTCTTGTTCTGCTCTGGCAATTGCTCTGCAGAGTTCTGAGAAACTGAAATGTTGGCTTCAGAATATGATAGCAGAGGCCTTAGGTTTAGAAAATTATTCAGTCTCAATGCATTTTTAAGCCAAACTATTTACGAAAATAGGTGTTTCACTTTAAACAGGTTAAGTCCAGCTGACATAACTATACATAGTTAGAAATTACATCTTTAGATCCCAACATATTGTGCATGCTCTTAAATTGGTTAAATACTAGTGTCTTCTCAAGAATAAATTAAATTTTGGTTTTTTCTCCAGAAAATGAAAGCAGACCTAAATATGAAGAAGTCACTACTGAACACCTTGGAAAATGAGCTGCAGAGAACACTTCAGATTCACTCACAGTCTTGCCAGTCATACACCCTGTATGACATGGATATTGGAAAGTACTGTGACAAAGTTAATCAGCTAATAGACCGCTGGCAGAGGGCTGATAAGCAGATAGATAACAGGTTTGTTCATATTTTCGTAGCGTTTTCCTTATTGCTATTGCTACAAAGATCATCTTAGCAGTGAGTCTAGAAGAACTGATGTGCATTAGTCTTTGCTTCCAAAGGACAAATGGTGACTTCAGGGCAATAGGACTTGAGCAATTGTAAATAGGTTGAACATACTTCAAAAGGAATTGTGTAAGACCAAGCAGAAAAATGTAGTTAGCCCTGCAGATGTCTAACGTATGTGCTAAAGAGTTGTTCTGATTTTCTTTTTCTTTTCTTTAATTCTTGCTAATGTTCTTGGATGAAGTACTTCCAGTCAGCATTTTCGCCCCTCAAAAAAGCAACCATGTTTATTCCTGAACACCCTGTACTTGAGGGTTAAAAAAGTAACACTAAGAATTAAGTAACAAAATTGAACCTCGAATCTGAATCTTGAACTGAAGGCATATTCTGATTGTTTGAGGGGGGGGAGGGGGAGGGGTGGAGGTTGGGCTACGGCTTGTTTTGGTTTGCTTTATTTTGTTTTTATCTGAGGACAAAATGTAGTCCTAACTGGTTGCTGGTTGTTCAGTGAAAATTGAGAACAAGAGTAGTGAAGTCAGCAAGCTTGATTTTTATTGCTGCAGGTTTATCTGTCCCTCACATTGACAGGAAGGCCCAACCTCTGTGTATTACAGATTTACTCAACAGTGAGGTATTAAAACCCTGTATTGGGTGACTAATAACCAGTACAATTCTCATTTATTTAAATTTTTTTCAGAATCTCCTTTTCAGAGTTTCCTATAGTTTTACCTTAGTTTATTTCTGTGTCTTATTTCTGAAAACTGTGTAAAGAGAGAGAAAGAGAATGCACTTTCCATTTTGACAGGTTTTTTCCCGTTTTTTTTTTTTCCTAGATCATGGGATTTAGAAAGGCAGATCAAACAGCTGAAAACTTACCGAGATCTTTACCAGGCTCTGTGCAAGTGGATCTGTGATGCCAAGCGCCGGCAGGATTCTATTGAGTCCATGAAGCTGTGTGATTCCAACACCATCATGAGATACCTACATGATCAGAAGGTATGCAGCACCTGAATGAGTTGCCTTCAATTATCTGGATTTTAAATTGTTTTGCTACACAGAAAATATCAATATAAAAGCAGTCTGCAATACAGTGGCCTGTTTTGAATTATGAAGCATTGCAAGCTACCAAAGAACACCACATATGTAGAAGGCAGGAGGGAGGAAATATTATTGTCCTCATTACTTTCTGTCAGCACTGCAACAGATTATGAACAAGGCTGTTTTTGGCTCCTACACATTCACTGACACTTTTACACATCAGCTTTGAATTAATTCAAGGGACTGTAAGATGGTGCGACTTATGGGACAAATTACAGCACGAAAATAAAAAGCCAGTCAATACTTCTAAGCTAAAGCCAAGGATCTCTCCCTACCCAGCTCTGGGTTCAGTTGCTGGATGTTCTTTCTGAGAACAGCCTTCTCAAGCCCAGAGAGCTTGCTGTTGTAAAAACTGCCCAGCTACAGATCATTTCAGGTCTCAGCCTCAGGGGCTGCAGGAGTCTCCTGCTGCAGGTGCTTTCTGATGGAGGCAGCACGTACAGGAGGAAATACTGGTAAATCTTGCGGGAGTGTTTCATGGCTCACTTTTCTCTTGACAGAACTTGCACAGTGAAATCTGTGGGAAGCGAGACAAAGTCGAGGAGCTTCTCAAGCATGCAGATCAGTGCTCAGCTTCAATTAAGGTACTTGGATCTCAGCATTTTTGTGGGGTGTGGTTTTTCATGGTCAGGCACATCCCATTGTCTCTGCTCTGCTGACGGGTGAAAAGTCAGCTCCCTGATGTGTGTGTACAAAAATTGCTGGGGTGAAGTACTTCTGAGTACAGAACACAATGAAAGCAATTTGTGTACTTGCCACCTGAAGACTATGGGATCATGCAGCAGATACCAGTGGGAGCTTCTCTTTGGGTGAATCAAAGCCTCCTTCTAGCCAGACCAAACTTTCCAGTTCACATGTTAAAAATCATAAGGAAGTCAAGAACAGATTGGTACCTTAAAAATTAGGTCTGATTAGGATCTGATCTAGGAGACAAGACAAATTCAGATTAGCAGGAGGAGTGGTGTGCAATAGCCATGAAAACCAATAGCATACAGAGGGAATGGTTTTGTGGTCCCTGAATTTTTTGTCACCTTTATATCCGTACTTTCTCCAGCTCAGTCTTGCTCTCTGCAACAAAGATTTTGCTATATATGTGACATAGGGTATGTGATACAAAAGATATGCAGAGACTGTTATTTCTGATGAAGTTTTGGTTGATAACAGTACTTAGACCAGTTAGTCCCATGAATCTTTTTTGTTTTTGTGTAGCCCTCAACTTACAGAAGCACTTGTCTTCTTGTTTTTGTAAAATGTTTTTTCTCCTTTTTCCTTGTCATTCTCTTTCATGAATCTCCACAGGGGTACTTGAACTGATGAGCTTCTGTTTATGACAGAGGATCATCTGTACATGGTCAGAAATACAAACAAGGGAAGAATGTAGCTTTTCATTAAGAAAACAATACCAAAAAACCCAAATACCTTGCATTTTCTGAAATAGATTACCAGATAATTCTTTGGCAGTTTCTAAATGGGTGTGCTTTTCCTCTGGTTTTTCAGGATTATGAATTACAGGTTGCTTCCTACAGTTCGGGATTAGAAACACTGCTCAACATACCTATCAAGAAGAGTGTGGTTCAGTCTCCTGCAGTGCTGATTCTACAAGAGGTATCTTTCTTTCCTCCCCATCAGTTTTTTGAATACATTTGTTTGTCTGTGTGAGCCCTTGTGAGTCCCACCCAGCTGTATTCTAATACTTAGCACCGTCACTGGTAATATGCGCTAAGCACGTAAGCACAAGGAATTAGTGCAGAAAAGTCATTGTGCTGTAAAATCAGACCTGGGCTTGTTTTGACAGTAGATTAGCCCTCAGGAATTTACCTCATTCCTATGCAGTGTCCACTGCATACATATTGTGAGAAAGGTAGATTCGTGCCCCAAGTGGTTTAGTCACTTTCAGCCTGGGAATTAACTGCTATTAAAAATTTAGCTTGGATTACTTGTGACTGTCAGACAGGAAGAGCATGATGAACCAGGGGATGAGGGATTGAATTTAATATCACATCAGCCATGGGAAGGAAACAATCTTGAAAAACAAAAAAAGGTGTGGATTTTTCAGAGGAAGAATTCACACTTTTGGGGTCCTCAGAAAGTCGTGTGAATTTGTGAGGGGGAGAATCTGCTTTTTACTTTGTCAAGTGATGTGTTTGCTCAAGCAGATTGGAACCCTTTAAATGATCTGGACATAGGTATGTTCATGTCTAACTCTAGTACAAGCTGCTAACGATTCTATTTCTTTTCAAGGCTAATGAGGCTCAGTCCCGCTATATAGAGCTTCTTACAAGATCAGGAGATTATTACAGATTCTTGAGTGAAATGTTAAAGAGCATGGAGGATTTGAAGGTATTCTAACTCTTTTATTTTCTGTAGCTTTCATTTTTATCACGGATTAGAAAACTATCACTGATCAGAGGCAGAAAGTACAGTGTAAAATAGCTCACAGAACTATTCGCAGAACTCAGAGGTGTCCTACAAAGGAGGCATATTAGCAGTGTCATGCATCTTTTGTGAAAGAGTACAGTATTTTACAAAGTGACCTCCAAGGTCATGTGTGAAGTGAGGTAGAGAACTGGTCTTCTTGGAAAATAAGGAGGTGCTCGTCAAGACACACGAGCCATCCTTCCCTGCCCATCCCAGTCTTGACCTCAGTGAGAGCACAGCTACCTCAGTGCTGAAAACTTGCTCCTCGTGATTAAGGGCACCTCATTTCAGCCCATATTCTAAAGTGTTTCAAAAGAAACAACTCCTGTTTTGATATAGCTCGGTGCAACAGAGGGGCCCGTTTAAGAAGTTGCATATATGGAATATGATTTTCACCTCTTTGAAAATTGGGGATGTTCTAAAGGTGACTATTTCATACTTTGCTGGTGAACTTACGATACACCGCATTTTACTATCAATAATGCACCTCCCTTTTTCCATCAAGTATCTTTTCCCCTCTGAAAGTCATTATATGCTCATTTCTGAATAAGGTTTGAATAAATTAGGATTCCAGAATTTGTCTTGATGACATTAAATTAAAAAAGAGTTTTAGCTCTCAATGAAGCAGCGAAAAAAATTATTTTTAAGTTGTCTGTGTTACAACTCTGCATTGTATTGCATGTGATGATTTTGAAACAGTTGTCACAAGTATATATGGGAGTTTTTCTGTTTGTTTGATTTTCTGCTATCGTATTGCAGATGAAAAACACCAAAATTGAACTCCTGGAAGAGGAACTCAGGCTTGCTAGGGATTCAAATTCAGAGACAAGCAACAAACATAAATTCCTGGAGCAAAATCTGCAGAAGTACCAGATGGACATTTCTCAGCTCAAGGCAAAGCTGATGAGTTTGGAAGAAATGAAAAGACAAGCTGAAATGGATGGAAATTCCGCTAAACAAAACCTAGACAAATGCTATGCCCAAATAAAGGATCTAAATGACAGAATAACCAGGTTGACTTATGAGACTGAAGATGAGAAAAGGAAAAGGAAGTTGCTGGAGGATAGATATGAGCAGCAGAAGAATGACTATGACCAACTGCAAAAAACAAGACAAAATGAGAAAGACAGCCTTGGTTGGCAAAAGTTAGAGTCTGAGAAGGTCATCAAGGAGAAGGAGTACGAGATAGAAAGATTAAGGGTTCTTCTTCAGGACGAAGGCACACGGAAGAGGGAGTATGAAAATGAGCTGGCTAAGGTAAGAAACCAGTTTAGCGAGGAGATGAGTAATTTAAAGAACAAGTATGAAACAGAAATTAATATTAAGAAGACAACAATCCAGCAGATAGCTGCACAAAAAGATGATGATGCAAAAGGCCTCAGAGCCCAGGTTGACAGACTGACAAGAGAGAACAGAGACCTTAAGGATGAGATTGTGAGGCTGAACGATGCCATTCTGCAAACAACAGACCAACGGCGGAGGGCAGAAGAAGATGCTCTCCAGCAGAAAGCTTGCAGTTCTGAGGTGTCACAGCAGAAGCATCAGTTAGAGCTGGAGCTGAAACAGATCATTCAGCTTCGTGGGGAGGACAACTCCAGATACAAGCAGGCTCTTGAGGAGGCTGCCTCAACTATTCAGGATAAAACTAAGGAGCTGGAAAGGCTAAAGCTTCAGCTTCAGGAAGAGGCTAAAAGCCGATGGGAACTTGAAAATGAGTTGGC
Organism: Oreocharis arfaki; assembly: GCA_013398015.1. Classification (NCBI taxonomy): domain Eukaryota; kingdom Metazoa; phylum Chordata; class Aves; order Passeriformes; family Paramythiidae; genus Oreocharis; species Oreocharis arfaki. Next base: position 237,704 of record VZRR01009423.1, read on the forward strand.
TAAGGTAAGAAACAGTTATGATGAGGAAATTATTAGTTTAAAGAACAAATATGAAACTGAGATTAATATCACAAAGAACACAATTCACCAGGTCACCATGCAAAAGGAAGAGGAGACAAATAATTATAGAACGCAGCTTGATAATGCCATGAGAGAAAATAGGAATTTGTGTGAGGAAATTAGGAGACTGAAGAACACAATAAGTCAGACAACAGATAATCTACGGAAAATAGAAGAGAACGCTCAGCAGCAGAAGGCAGCTGGCTCCGAGCTTTCTCAGAAGAAACAGCAATTGGAGATTGAGCTAAAACAAGTTATTCAGAGGCACTCTGATGAAAGCATGCGGTACAAACAGTCACTTGATGATGCTTCTAAGACCATTAAGGAAAGAAACAAAGAGATTGAAAGGCTGAGAAAGTTGTTGGATGTAGAAACAAGTCAGAGGAAAGAAGTGGAGGATGAGAACAGTCAGTTGAAAAGAGTCCAGTTTGACCTGCAGAAAGCAAACACAAGTGCTACTGAGACAATTAACAAGCTGAGGATCCAAGAGCAGGAACTGGCCAGACTGAAAATTGACTATGAAAGAGTTTCACAAGAGAAGAAAGGCAGGGATCAAGAAAGTGCAAAGTTCCAGAGCACTGTAAAAGACTTGCAGATCCAGAAACATAAGTTGGAGGAGGAACTTTGCAGACAGAACAAAAATTTAATGGAGGAGACATCCAGGAGGAAAAAACTGGAGGAGGAAATAGAAGGCATGAGGAGATCTCTCAGAGACCAATCGGTTAAAATAACCAATCTCACTCAGCAGATAGAGGAAGTATCTATTGTAAAGAAGAGGAATGAAGATGACCTTAGACATCAAAGAGAAGTGTTAGATGGTCATGTGAGAGAGAAGCAAAGATACATGGAGGAGATAAGAAAATACACATCAGATATTGAGACTTTACGTCGTCAGTTGGTCCAAGAACAGGAGCAATTAAAACAGGCTCACCTACGATACGAGCACTTACAGAAAACCTCTGAGGAAAAAAGCAAAGCCTTGAATGAGTGCAAAATAGAAATCGAAAGGCTTCAGTCTCTCACCGAGAACCTTACCAAGGAGCACTTGTTACTGGAGGAGGAGCTACGAAATGTTAGATTGGAGTACGATGACCTCAGAATGGTCAGAAATGAAGTTGATGAGAAAAATACCACCATTGCTGAACTAAAGAATCAGCTTCAGATGAGCAGCAAGCAAACCCTGGAACTTCAGGGGTTGATTAATGATTTACAGAAAGAAAGGGAAAAATTGAGACAGGAAATTGAAAAATTCCAAAAGCAAGCTCTAGAGGTATTCACACATATTTTGATCCCGGCTTTACTGTCTCTCAGATATGTAATTAATTGCAGTGTCCACTTGAACAAATTAATTCACCCTTTGCTGTTTGAAGTCACTGTACTTGTGACTAACATCTCCTTTATGACCCTTCCTCTTGGTTAAGTTTTAAATAACAATGGCTGCTTCCTTAGCCTCTTTACTCCCTGGGAACTGTTCTAGGGAGCCATAAGCTCTCATCACCTAGGAGAGCCTTGTCCTCAGGCCTTGCTCCAGAAGAAATCTGTGTTCTGTGCCAGTCTCCAGCAAACCATCCTAGGGAAGAATGAGAGCACCTGGAGCACCACCGTGCTTTAACAGTTCCCTGCTGGCTGTGTGCTTCCCAGGCTGTTTCAGCCAGAATGGGTTAAAGCCATCCTTTGAGGGTGACCTGAGTGCTCTCACAAACTAAACTGGCTAAAAACCCCAGAACTAACAAGCTGTCAAGGTCCTGATTATCTGGGTAAGATGTTGACTACTAGTGAGGTTTAAAAGTCATGTTGTCAGCTGTACCTAAGGTACTAAAAGCCTATCTTTCATGGACTGTTGTGGGTATTAATGTACCTAGGTCACTAAGGGCATTTGCAAATTTTTCTATTGGCCCTTATTCCTTAAATTTTAGGCAACAACATAAGTTAAAGAAAACATTTTAAAATATTTTGCTCTTCTACCTGGTTTCTTGTACAAGGAACTACTCTTTAAATATATACAAGTGAGCATTTGTGAAAATGTTTTTTACCTAGACTTGTCCCTTATATTTCTTTTCTCATTTCCTTTATTCAGATTTTCTTTCCTCTATTCAGTTTTTCTTTCCTTTATTCTAAAAATCCTAATACTGATTTTTTAAAAATACTAACATTTAGGATTATATAACACCTGTGCATATATATATATACACACATATATGTGTATGCATGTATTACAAATAGATAAACTTGTATTCAGTTTAATATGGACTGCATACAAACGTGGATGCTTGTGGGTGTTTGTATACATATATGAAGACACTGCATGAATTAAAATGGAAGGCAACACAGGTAAAGCTGTTTGGAGTGATATGTGAAACTAACAGGAAAGCAGAAATTGAGTCATATATTTCATTTTTATCCATGCATGACCAGTCCTTAGCTGATGCAAATTCCCCTGGATTAGTAGGAGTGCCAGGACATCTGCTGAGCATCAGGCTATTAATGAGTCTTGAATGCTCTGTTTATTTGTCAGTGTACTGTGAGAAGTATCAAAAAATTACAGAGAACTAAATCAGCCAAGGATTGAGCCTGTGGGTAGCAGAATGAAGTCTCTTGAGTCTCTGGCAGTACTGGAGACACTGTAGGGGAAGGGATAATGTGCCTTCTCTGGTTTATGTGTATCCATGGTCTTTGGGAAAGGCACTGCTGTGACTAGAATGTTTTCCAATGGGAGCTTGCTGCAGGTTAAATGACAGGCTGGAGAGCATTGTAGGTGGAGGGCATTACTCTAACCAGCACAAATTCTAACCATCCTTTCTTGGTTTATTTCTCCTCCACAATTGTAGGCATCCAGTAGGATTCAAGAATCCAAAAATCAGTATAGTCACATTATGCAAGAAAGAGAAACCCTGCTGATAAAAATGAGTGCTTTGGAGCAAGACAAAGCCAGGCTGCAGAGATTAGAAGAGGAGCTGAACCGCTTGAAAGTTACCCTGGAATCAGAATCACGTTTGAAGCAACGCCTGGAAAGTGAGAAGCAACAAATTCTGAATGACCTCAATCAGTGGAAGAGCCAGCATTCCCGAACAGAGGAATCCATAAGGAAGATCCAGTGTGAGAGGGAGAAGAGCGAGAGGGAGAAGAACAGCCTGAGGAGTGAGATTGAAAGGCTGCAGATGGAAATCAAACGGATTGAGGAGAGATACCGGTGCAGACTGGAAGAGACTGCTGTCAAAAACCAGTCAGAGTTGGAGTCAGAGCGTCTCAGGCTGCAAAGAGAGATTGAGAAACTCAAGCAGCGCCCGTACGGGGCCCACAGATCTACACAGACCGAGGAAGACTTCTGTATTGATGCCTCCAAGCTGGTGTTCAGTGGGCTGCGGAAGAAGATCACAGCCATGCAGCTGTATGAGTGTCAGCTGATAGACAAACTCACACTGGATAAACTGCTGAAGGGGCAGAGGTCGGTGGAAGAGGTCGCGGCTGACATTGAACCCTACCTCAAAGGGGCAGGTGCTATTGCAGGGGTGTCCCTTTCGCCAAGACAGAAGTACTCTTTTGTTGAGGCCAAACGGAATCAGCTGCTTACAGCAGAGAATGCAGTCCTGCTCCTAGAAGCCCAGGCAGCAACAGGAGGTGTGATAGACCCACATCGAAATGAGATATTAACAGTGGACAGTGCTATCGCCAGAGATCTGATTGACTTCGATGATAGAGAACAGATCTATACAGCAGAAAAGGCCATTACAGGATTTAAGGATCCTTTCTCAGGCAAAACCGTGCCGGTATCTGAAGCCATCAAGAAAAACTTGGTTGACAGAGAAACTGGGATTCGTCTGCTTGAAGCCCAGCTGGCTGTAGGAGGGATTGTTGATCCAGTCAACAGTGTTTTCCTGCCCAAAGAGATAGCTTTATCTCGTGGGTTGATTGACAAAGACCTGTACAGGATGCTAAACAACTGCCAAGGCAATACAAAGAATTTCATTGATCCCACCACCAAAAAGGCAGTCACTTACATGCAGCTGAAGGAAAAATGCAGGATTGAGCCACACACTGGTCTGCTCCTCCTTCCAGTGCAGAAGAGGAGTATGTCATTCCAAGGGATCAGGCAGCCTGTCTCAGCAGATGCACTGCTTGAGGCTGGAATCATTAAGGAATCAACCAGGAACGACTTGGAAAGAGGTGCAATTACAGTGGAAGAAGTGAGTGAGAGAATTATTGATTTCCTTCAGGGCTCTAGCTGTATTGCTGGTATCTACAACGAAGCAACTAAAGAGAAACTTGGCATTTACCAGGCTATGAAAATAGGTTTGGTTAGGCCAGGGACAGCCCTTGAACTCCTAGAAGCTCAGGCAGCCACAGGGTTTATAGTGGATCCTGTCAGCAATGTGAGGCTGCCTGTTGAGGAAGCTTACAAAAGAGGCCTTGTTGGAATTGAATTTAAAGAGAAACTTCTCTCTGCTGAAAGAGCTGTCACTGGGTACAAAGACCCAGAAACTGGAAACATCATTTCTCTGTTCCAAGCAATGAACAAAGAGCTCATAGAGAGAGGCCATGGCATCCGTCTGCTGGAGGCCCAGATCGCTACTGGAGGGATCATCGACCCCAAAGAGAGCTACCGCTTACCAGTAGAGACAGCCTACAAGCGTGGCTACTTCAATGAGGAGCTCAACCAGATCCTTAGTGATCCAAGTGATGACACCAAAGGGTTCTTTGATCCCAACACAGAGGAAAACTTGACCTACTTGCAGCTGAAAGAAAGATGCATAAAGGATGATGCAACAGGCCTCTGCCTTCTGCCCCTGAGAGAGAAGAAGAAGGTGGTGCACACCTCACAGAAGAACACCCTTAGGAAGCGCAGGGTGGTCATTGTAGATCCAGAAACAAACCGGGAGATGTCCGTTCAGGAGGCATACAGCAAAGGCCTCATAGATTATGACACCTACACGGAACTAGCTGAACAGGAGTGTGAGTGGGAAGAAATAACTATCACAGGATCGGATGGCAGCAGTAGAGTAGTCCTTGTCGACAGAAAAACAGGTAGCCAGTATGACATCCAAGATGCCATTGATAAAGGCCTGGTGGAGAGGAAGTTTTTTGACCAGTACCGTTCTGGCAGCTTAAGCCTGACCCAGTTTGCAGACATGATTTCCTGCCGTAATGGCACTGACGAGGTGTTCCGGCACGAGTCAGTGACTCGGTCTCCTACCGTGCTCAGTGTCAGGAGTTCTTCTTCAGTGATCAGGAGCGGTTCTTTCTCAGAGACCCCAGATGAGTGCAGTCCTATTGCAGCCATATTTGACACTGAAAACTTGGAGAAAATCTCCATTTCAGAGGCCATACAGCGGGGCATTGTGGATAGCATCACCGGGCAGCGGTTACTTGAAGCCCAGGCCTGCACAGGTGGCATAATATGCCCTACCACTGGCCAGAGGCTTTCACTTCAGGAAGCCACTAACCAAGGCATCATCGATCAGGATATGGCCACGCGTCTCAAACCAGCCCAGAAGGCCTTCCTAGGGTTCGAAGGCATAAAGGGCGGACGCAAGAGGATGTCAGCAGCTGAAGCAGTGAAGGAAAAATGGCTGCCTTATGAGGCTGGGCAGCGGTTCCTTGAATTCCAGTACCTCACTGGAGGTCTCGTGGACCCAGAAGTGCGTGGAAGAATAACTACTGAAGAAGCCATTAGGAATGGATTGATTGACGGTCGTGCTGCCCAGAAATTACAAGACACCAACAGCTATCCCAAAATTCTGACCTGCCCCAAGACCAAGCTGAAAATATCCTACAAAGATGCAATGAATCGGTCAATGGTGGAAGACATCACCGGGCTTAAACTGTTGGAAGCAGCCTCTGTTTCCTCTAAAGGCATATCCAGTCCTTACAATGTCTCCTCGGCACCCGGCTCTCGCTCTGGCTCTCGCTCTGGCTCACGTTCAGGCTCACGGAGTGGGTCTAGGAGAGGAAGCTTTGATGCCTCAGCAAGCTCTTCATACTCTTACTCATACTCAGCCTTCAGCAGTGGGTCTATTGGGCGCTAAAAACAAGTGAGGGAATGGGTCTGCATTTTATTATTGTTTAGATTATGCTATATTCTGTTTACTAAAAGAAAAAAAACACCAACAAAGTAACTCAAAGCAAAGCCTTGAAGTCTTTTCTCTGTGTGTTACACTTTTCTTCTGAAAAAGCTGTAAAATGCGTGAATGCAAACTTAGAGAATATAGATTAGGTAATGGAAAAGTAATATTTGTGAATTTTGAGTTTCGGTTCCCATTTCCTTTTAGTCTTTGGATTTTAATAGGTCTCTGTATATTTTAAATACTGTGTTGTGCCTTCTCCTGTTATCCATAACTATCAGCCTATAAGGTGATAACTGAGGTTTGAAAGTCTTGCAGTAGTTAACTTTTTTTTCTACATAGACCTTTTTCAATTTGCTATTATGAAAAAAAATATATTAACAATATGGACAGAAAATGCCCTTAATACTGGTTTAGAATCTATACCATAAACAGATGTCTTTCAAATGCTCTACTTCTTTATGTTTGGCTAGCCATTTTCTGAAGTATAACTTGGTGGATGTAAAGGGCTATTACTAGGCTGGGCTTTTGTTTTACTGTTAACCCATATACATTTTCTACTGTTTTGCTTTAATCCCTGTAACAAAGAAAATTAAAGAAATCTAACTGTACCATGTGAGCTATTCTGGGCAATAAACTTCTGAAGTTTTAAAGTATTTGGTGTATACTTATTAATTTTATCTGTGGATGTTCTTGGAGGTGCAGGTTAGAGAAAGAACCATTTTTAAAAATAGTAGGTATTAACTTTGTTGTAAAAAGTGTACAGGCACATTATTTTTCATGATGCTGAGCCATCACTTTTATAGATGAGGACTTCTGATTCTGATTTTTCAGTAGGAAAATGAAGATAGCACCAATAATGAAAGCTATGCCCTAGAAGCAGAAAGCCTGTTTGCACAGTTGTTTATAGAGTTGATGATGATGATAGGAAGCATGTTTCTTCTGCTTGTGATCCAGCTCATTGTCTCTGCAGCCAGAAGAGACTGACTCAGATTCTTCCTTACACATCCATGTACCTTTGGACAATGAGCAGAACAAAAAACTGGCCGGCTTAGCTGGCCAATACAGTGGCACAGGAACATCTTTCAAAACCTGAACAATTGCCTTCTGTAATGTCCTTCTGCCTCTTCAGCTGGCTCCTGAAAGCCTAGGTTGAGAAAACCACAGTAGTGTATCAGAGCTTGCATGATGTCTTGCTGTCATCACTTTTATGTAGGCTGCTGGCAGCCTGCTGACTCCTTTTATCTGAGCTGAGAAACCAGAGCAGGACTAAATGACCACAGTATTAGAGGATGCAAGAGTAATTTGAAGCCACTTCAGCTCTAATTATTGTTCCTTAGCCAGTGCAGAAAATGGCTTGTATACATGGAGGCTGTCCTGTCCTCTCCCCAGTGGCACACAGTGCAGATACCTCTGGGTAGGCACGATCTTCTCAGCAGAGTGATTGATCAGTTACAAGAATTTAGTACGGTTTTATACAACTGCTTTAGTGACATGCTGTGGTTTTATTCAGTGCTTCAGCGACAAAACTACTAGAAAAATTGAAAGTAGCTGAAATAATTTCTTCCTTTAAGTTGTTCAAAGCACATACCTCCTTTTAGACATGTACCACGTAGGAGCCCTGCTGCTATAAATTTTAGTTGCTATATATAGGAGCTGATGGGCATAAATGTTACTCAGTCTTAATGATGCTGCCTAATTTTTTTTGTAGAATGTTCGTTTTCTGGAGTAAGCAATGGACTGGGTTCTGATCCTGTTGTCTCTACGTAAAATTTACCCTCTAGCCTGAGAAGCATTTGCAGTGTTTCCTGAAAATGAGGGCTGTGTATAAAATCTCTGCCATATATAAATTATCTTCAGTTACTGGTCTAAGAAATTAATGGGACTTGTACAAGTCAGTGTTGGAGACCTCTACAGAAAGTAGGTGAGAAAGTGCATCCTTGTCTTCTAGGGAATCTTCACAGCTTCAGAGATTTCTCTCTACAGCTAAGTTTATTAGCTGTACCACAGAGGAAGAGTCAATGTCTGAAAGGCTTTCTGACTGCTAGGGAGAAACTACTCTGTAAAAAAAAAAACCAAAACAACACTGCTTTATTTAATCCCAGGCTGTTTCTGCAGCTTTAAATGACTGTGAGGTTCCTGGGGTCTACAGTAAGAGTAGAGCTGGTCATTACTAAAGGAAAGTTCACTGCTGCGTGCATGCACCCCTGCGGTTTGCATGGGCTGTGAGAAATCCTGCACACTCCACAGCAGACTGAGCTTATGTTTTTCGTTCAAGGCACCCCTGGCATCTCTGTTACATTGCTTAAAGCTCCATCTTTGCATACTGCCTTTCTTACTGCTCAGTCAGTATTTTGTCCTCTCATAGTGACCAAAATAGGAGATAATATCACAGAAATGATGGTGACAGTGCTCTCTCCTTGCACACACTCCAGCAGCAGCTGCTAGTGTGGCATTAGTGGTGTCTTTATGTGGCCAGGGGTGTGTGAGGCCCAGGGCCTGAGTAGCAGCTGAGCCAGAGTAGGCAGCAGGTGGGGCAGGACACTGCTAATGTGGGATGCTAAAGAGATAAGTGGAGAGTTTTCCTCCACCATCAAAAGGTGGTGAGGAAGGAGGTTTGGAAGAATCTCTTTTTTCCATTTGCAACCCTGTGGGGAGGTTATCTGCGAGAGAGAAGCATGACAGGTGAGCATACCCAGTGGGGTAGTGTGGAGACTGTGTTTGCAGCAGTGCTCAGCATTTCTGGACTAGGAGAGCCTTGCCTGGGGGTTGAAGACTAGGCAGGATGTGGTATGTTGTAGTGGGATGTAGCAGGAGCAGAGACATGAGTTGGGGGCTGCTGCTGCTGTGTATTTGGGGCAGGATGTTCATAAGATCTGTAGCTCTTCTGTACCAAAGGTGAAATGAACACTATTCATGCATTTTAAAAAGAAGGACTGGCAACTTTGGATGATCTCTGCTGCTGAGACAGTAATTCCTTGATATTGAAAACCCTGAGTGTACTTGTTGGTTCAGCCTGTAGCTATGAGTACTTCCCTGTTCAGGAGGAGTGCTGAGCTGGGTGTATTCATTAGCAGCATCATACTTTCCAGCCACTCCTCTGAATTTGCTGCCTCTTGCTTCCTCCTTGTGCCTCGGGGTAGGTGATGCTCACCCTGTTCAATGGCAAATGTTTGCCCAGTATGCTGACTCAGCTGCAGTAGGTGGGGAGGGTTCTCATTAGCAGGCTCAACTCTTAAGAGAATTGGTCTTTGCACTGAGCAGTATAGCAATTCATTCATGAGGGTTTTATTGACTGATTTAATGGCCTGGGTGCTGTGAATTTGCTGTCCTTCGTTTTGAGGCTGGGAAATGGCTGCTGGTTAGGGCCCAAAGCGTGTAACGCACCATAAGGTTTGCATAACACAGCAGTGCTCAAGACAGAGTTTTGTCTGTCTTAGGCTATTTGGAAATGTGCACATGCAATGGTTAATTAATAGTCCAGCCTTATAAATATGGAAGAGGGGTGGGGAGATTTACAGAATAGCAGCAATATGACTTAGTATAACAATGTTTAAATTGCTAGTAAATTATAACAATTTAGGCAGAGGGTGGGTTTCGATTAGATTTGGTTTTGAATTTGTTCCAATTCTTATACATTTTCATTATATAAATCTGGAAGAGTCACTCACTTTCCTGGTGTTTCTGTAATCCTCAGCTGTTTCTGAGATGAGCAGAATTTATGTGTTGTGTAATGCTCTCAGAATAACACTACCCTCAAAACCACTTTTTTTACGTGCCCAAACAATATGAGACTAGTTCCTGCTGCTTTGAGCAGGAGTGACTCTGTGAGGCAGAGTGAAATGTGTAAAATTTGAGGAGGATCCAAGTCCAGCACATGCCCATGAGAAATACCAGCACATGGTGAAGATTAGGAGGTCAGTGGAAACAGAGCAGCAAAGCACTGGGTAAGGACATGCCTTCTCTTAAATTCTCCAATATGTACAGCACCCTCATCATGCAAATCATAGAAGCACTGAGGACAGTAAAGACCTCTAAGATCTTTGAGTCCAAATGTTACCCTAACACTGCCAAGTCCCCCACTAAACCATGTCCCTAAGTGCTACATTTAGGGCTTTGGGGTCATCATCAGTTAGTCACCATATGGCGGATGCTTAAGTGAGAGTGGCTGGGTTCCCTGGCACTGAAAAGGCTTCTAGGAGACAAGGCACCTTTCCCTTTTCTTCAAGAGGGATGCTTGTGCCATTTCTGCCACCAAGGCCTAGGGACACATCCCATTATCTGCTGCATGGTGGGAACTGTTGGACAAACTCGATTTCTTACAGAGGTTAAATGAGTGCTGACATTGCAGCACAGCTAAAACAGTAAATACATAGAAGCTGCTGCTGCTGCTGAGTACTGTTATTTGATTACAAATAAGCCCCCTACTGTATACAAAGCTTTCCACTCGTAAGACATTGCATTTAATGGCTGAATTGATGGTAAATAGAGGATGAAAGTATTCTGAAAGAGGTGGCTGTCATTCAATGCAAACATTACCTCCGAGATTGTGGCATCTATCTAAGACAGAGAGACCTCTACCCAAATTTCCCTTTTACCTCTTACAGCCTTTGTCTCTTGCAGGACACAAAATGAGAAGCACATCTGGCCACAACTCTGCTTTGTGAAGTGACCCTAGGGGCTTTGGGATTCCTACCTGCTTTCCCAGCTGTTTCTTTCACTCCAAAAAATCCCTTAGTCCTCTGGGGCCAGGCTCACCACTAAGTCTAGGCAGATCAGGTTTCTCTTTTTAAAAATACTGCAGATTTTAAATTATTTTTTTTAATTAGGCCAAGGGTAATGTGGTTGTTCTTTATTTTTTTTCTCCTATGAAAGCAAAGTACTGGAAAGCTTTTACAAGCAGCCAAGGGTAGAATTGGGATAGTGCTTGGTTTCTTGGCTAAGGAGTTTAAAAACATAATCCAATGTTTCTTTTTCATATGGTTTTATTTTTAGAACTTTATTATTAAATTCAGTTCAATTTTAAAAAGTTGCTATAAATATTTGCATTTAGGAAATATCAGGAAAATTTTTAAACCTCTTTTTTTTTTTTTTTTCTGTAAATCTGTTTACAGTATTTATTACAAGTTTCAAAATCATTGTAATTGATCTAGCATTGTTAGTTTTTCTGGCAAATTATTTGTGGGGGTGTGTATGGAGGAGAGTAGAATGAATGCACTTATCTATAGCCTGGAAACTTTAGACCCTCCATTTCTTTCAGGTTGCTATTAGAGATTGCAATCTAATGTTGCCAAATTTATTCAGCTTGTCTGTGGACCCTCTGCTGTGCAAGTTGGAGGAGGAAGGGGATGAGTTCCAGCATTGTAATACATATTTGATAACATTGGCCTTTGCAGATGGCTTAGTTCTTTTATGTGAATCTTGGGAAGGAATGCAAATTATTTTTTCTGAAATTTTAAAGGTCTCTTGTGATCTGACAGACCTCAAAACACAGGGGGAGAAGTGCCACAGCTTTACATCCAGCCTGCAAATGACTCCTATATGAACAGTGGCTGTCTGGTGTGGACAATAGATGGTGCATCCCTCAATATGATTGATCCAGATAGTTCCAAAAAATACCCTGATATACCTATATATAGACCCATTGGTTGGAATATCTAAGGTGTCTCTACTAGAAAAACCGAATAGGTGGTAAAAGCAGATTGGGCAGGCTCTACTGAAACCATTTAACAAAGTGGGCATCTTGAAGGGATGTCTATCCCATGACTGATGTACTTAGCAGGCCAAGTTAACGGGAAAGCCATGTACCTACAAACCCTTGATTTGGCAATTTGAGGGATCAGGGATTGGTTACCCTTATCTACCTGTGATGCCATCCTATATTCCAGCACTTGGGATGGACATCTGGGTATTGCTACACCTTCTGGAGTGGTTCCTAGTGTTCAGGTCCAGAGTCTGCACCACATTGCTCAGTTGTCAGATGACATCACAGGATTCGTCATCTGGTAGGTGTAGAGAAGGTATAGAGAAAGAGTTTGAACAACTATGTCTTGTGGCAGGTAGTGATTAAGAGAAAATTCCATCTATTGGGGACCCCGGAGCAATCATGGTGATCTCAGAATTTGCGGGTGGTGAGGAACTAGTCTCAGGATGGGAGATATCTTCACCAAAGCTCATCTTTCCAAGGCTTTGAGACTGGCAAACGTAGGAATTTTTGAATGGGACCAAGTTGCTTGTGTTGCACACAACCAGGGCTGTCTGCTTGCGAGCTTTGGAAAGGATAAAATTAGTGACAACTGGATTGAGCATCATTGGGGTATTTCTCTCAGAAAGCTTGTCACTGTTGCAAGTAAGCTACCCCACATTTATGGCAAGGGGTAGGGAGGACACTCAAATTAAGAACTGTTGGTGTTCTTGAGCAGAGAGTGAGACTTGCTCACATACGTATTAGTGGGTATTGCCCTTCAGTTCAAGATGGAAAGGAGAAGAGGCACAACCAGTTATGTGAACTATTGGCAGAGGAAGCTAAAGAATGACTAATATTTCAGGAGTCACTTTTAAAAGACCATAAAAATTAATTATATAAATTAATTATGTAAACATAAAAATGAATTATATCAACATGACCTGCCAAGGCAGGTCAGGCCTTTCTGGTGGACATAACTGTTCAGATATGGTAGCAAACCATCACCTTTTCTGATGCAGTGATAAATGGCTGAGAATTCTGCATCTGGAGGAGCAAGTCCAGGAGGTGGCAAATGCCAGTAATATAAAACTAATTTGATTTCTTACACATGTGGAAAAGTGCTGAGGGCAATTACAGGCTGCTAGCTGAATTAGTACTCTTAAATTCCCAGCAAGCAAAGATTACCCACTGTCATTTGAATCAGGCTCTGTTTACTTTTGTGGACATTTTACTTAAATTCACAAGTCAAGCAAGAACTAATTTCAGTTCTCTGTTAACCAGAAATTAGACCTGTTCCAGCAGATATAAAATAGCAGGCTGTGTCTCGAGTTCTCCACTAATGTGCACAGGGGCTGCATAAAAGGTCAGTTATACATTTACTTGATTTTACTTGACATTAATAGTGCATTACTTTTCTTTAGTTATTTTTACATATACTTACTGAGAGGTTTGTAAGCTTGCCTTCCACCCCTGCCCCCTACTCCTCCCCCTCCCCGCATGACATTTTTGGCTTATCCTTCTTCTAAAGGTCATTTTTTGAGCAGATTTTCTGAGATTTGCCTGCTTTTCAGTCCTTTAATTTCAGTATTTGAAATACCTGTATCTAAAAATCAAATTCAGACTTGGATCTTGAACTGTCTCAAAGTTTTGGCAAGCAGGTCTCCAGAAATATTTACTAACGTCTTTCTTCCCTCCACCCCGCTTCTGGAAACAAAAGTGGCTCCTACAAACAAGGCTTTCCCCTTCTGCTGGCAACCTTGGAAATACCTTCTGTTAACAATTCTCATTACACCTTTTTGAGCTCTGAATGTTGCACAGTGCTGTGTGCATCTGCCCCACGGGTAAGTAGGAATCTGCTTGTAGCGGGAACATAACAGTTCCCTTTGTCCCAGCTGCATCCCAGATATCCACATAATTCACAGGAAGATTGTAGTTATGTGTTTCCCTGAGAAGGTGCAGCTAGGCCCTAGCACCAAGGCATCTTCCTGCCGTCTGCCAGCTTTCCTCCAGACTTGGCTTTCCTGCTGGGCTTTGCAGCAAACCAGAAATGGTATTTGAAGAAGTAAAAAAAAAATTAAAATGCTGCTTCCTACTATGTTGGCAAATGGTAAATGCACTGTCATGTGTATTGGTACTACACTGGGTCCTAAAACTGGTACCCAAGTTCCACTGCTGAAGATGCAGGTTGTGTGTGCTGAGTAACACAATAAAGCCCAGTCTTCTTGGAGAGCCTCCTTGACCCTGCTCACTCTTACCTCCTGCCGAGGCAGTTGAAAACATCTGGGATCATTCACTTCTAGAAAAGGGCAATTAATGGCAATAGATGTTGATACAAGCTCACTACGCAGTTAAGGTGAATCTTAAGAGAGTTTTTAAGTCAGAATTATCATGAATTATTATGAAACTTTAATTTATTTTTTAGTTCTGGAGGAACTACAAAATGTCTATTTCTAGTTCATTTTTACAGCAAACCTGACAAGCAGGAAGGGAGAAGCTTAGAAAGCAGCAGCAATAGCCAAGGATATTACTGGATTGCATGGCAAGCCTCTTGGTGTAATCATACTAAAAAATTAGGCTGTGAAATCAAGTGGAGTACTTTAGCCACTATCAGATTTTTGGCAAGGATTTTTGCAGTAAAGTCAGTTGTGTAGTGTTAGAAGGTAAAGTTTTGGAAGATGTTAACTTTCTGCTATCATTTTATTTCTTTTTGTTCTTCCTCCCAGTCATTTTGAGTACTAAAACTGATTTAATGCACTGTAGAAGCGGATTGCTTCTTCAATAAGTTGACAACAAAGAGCCGGGAAGGGTCTTCATATGGTATTCCACGGGGGGGTTATGGCAGCCATGCCATGAAGGGATCCAGGAAACGAAGACGCGGAACGGGGGGGCTGGGGGGTGGGGGAGGTGTTCTAGGTGTATATAAGGGGGTGGAGAAAGGATCAGGGATCAAGGAACCGAGGGCATAGGGGCGGTACATAGGCGGGGTTAGGGTACGGGAGCTAATAGGGAAACTCTGAGGGAGTGGTGAGGGAGCAAGGGCCAGTGCGGGGAACGGAGAAATAGGAGAACCTCCTAGATAAGGTAAAAAGGGGTGGGGAGGCCAACGGGCCAACCCGGGTATCAGAGCTGGGGTACATCAGCATAATAAAGAAAGCATCCTGGGAGAGGCCCTTCTCTCCCTTATCAGGGGATGCATCTCCTAGGGGCTGTCCCCACAATGGACTGTCATAGTCCATTGTTCATTAGGCCCACCGGCCCCCACAATTCACCAGCCACACTGTATTGTCTCTGGGACCCAGAAATCCTTTCTTACCCCCTAGCACTGTGATACACAGGGGACTCTGAGCAAACAATGAAATCTTTGCAAAAATAAGCGTTTTTGCCTGAAAACTGGTTTCTTTAGGATTTTGAAGCAAACTCTAACTCACGAACTTCCCTGGGCTGCCATCCACTCCTGAGATCCCACATACCCTTCATCACTCCGAAAATGACAAAGCACTCCAAATAAAGCTCCTCATCTTGCTCAATATTTCGTGGTGTTTCAGAGGATCTTTTTTGCTTGTATATATAAGGGAATTTAACCCTCTCCAATAATCTTGTTTGATACCACTAGACAGTTATTTCCAACATAAATCAGGAACTGCTTCAAAGATGGAGGTTTGCCCATAGTGTTCCACTGGCATGCTTTTAGTTAGACATCTTCAGGAACAAGAGTATAACTGATTTCAGGCCACCTGAACAATGTGTGGAACAGATTTTTGCTTCTCCAGCTCATGGTCACCCAAGAAAAGATCCTAATAGCCTTTCAGGGAAAGGCATTTTCTACATGCCATTATACAGTGGAGTCCAAGTACTGCACTTTGAGGTGTAAGAAAAAGGTGCTGTTTCACAGCAAGGATGTTGGCAATTTCTAAAAAGAGAAAAAATAGGGTAAAATATTTTCATTGTGGATTCCTACAATTCACTTTAAAAAAATTATATTTGCTTTTACAGAAATTTCTGGCACCATTGATATCAATGATGTAGGCCCAAACTCAAAATGACCTTGTTTAATATCATATGCTCACCTTCTCAGTCTCTCCCATACCTCCTATATAATCTCAACTAAAGCAAAAGTAAAGGAATGATGCTGTAAATGAGTTGCCTGAAACTTTGTGTGGTACAGAGTATACGACACCAAAAATATTGTGATCCTCTGAATAACAAACATCAGAAAATGTTTTACAAAGTCTGTATAATAATAATTTCCTTAATTTTTAGAGTAATGAGTAAAATAATCTCAAGGCTGCGGTGTTTCATTCCTACCATCTAGCTGTATATTTGAATCCTGTCCTTTGGCTGATGATGGCCCAAGTTCTCTGTGTCCTTCTTAAGTAATTTGTGGAGAAATAGCAAGGTTAAGGAGTAGGCAGCTTTCGGTAGTCATAGTCTTTCAGGTAAGCCTGCTGAAAATCATTGAACGTTCCTTAAGCCTGGTTTTTGCAGTCTTCTCAGTGCTTGAATGCTCGGTCCTGCTGGAATCAGGAGGACTCCTTTTCGGGAAAGGTATTTTCATGAGTGAACAGGAATAGTAATTCATAAAGGCATTTTTGTTACAGTGGTGAGGTCTAGAATGTGTTTGGCCTGTTGGCACCTCTTGGGAGCACCAGCACTGGGATAAATCCTGCATTCATCCTGCTTTTGCTGACTTTCCTTATACAACCTGAGCAGAGAAGAGATGCAGCTGGAAACCAGTGCGTTAAACCCCCCACCCAAAATGACAACCACAACAAAAACACACATACCAAAAAAGAAGCATAGAAAAGGTACGCTCAGGAATGGTGTGGATTTAGGATTGTCTGCTGCTGACTGTAAGCCACACCCAAAGAGAATATGTAGGAGCTGTAGTGGGTCCCAGTGGCTATTTTAAGTACATAATGAGCAGTGATGTGTCTCAATGCACTGAATCAGTGGAAGGTGGTAAAAAGATTGTCAATTGCATAGAGGTGAAGCCACACTGATGTTTGGGTTGAAATTCATCCTAAAGATAACATTTTCAAAAGGTATAATGATTAAATGTCTACTTGTAGTGAAATGTTACTATTGAGAATACTCATTTGCAGGGCAAAACACTTGACCAAGGGTGAGATGGTTATGAACTACTTAAATAATTGATACTTAGTATTAAAGTTGCAATATGAGGCAATGCAAAATATTGGCTTTCCACCTTGAAAACCAACTTTACCTTTTTCTTCAGGCAAACAGTTATTAATGTGGACTTTTTAAATGCAAGTAAGGGCTTTCAAACCTGTGTTAAGTGTGTTAAGATCTCTCTCTCTCTTTTGGAACCACACAAACCCAAACTATTGAAGTCTAGCTAACTGGTGTGCCTAATCCCTGATACCTGATAAAGAAAAGGGATAATATTTAATGAAGGGAACAAACGAACACAGCAACTGGTGTATGCTTTGTAATTACGTGTGTTGTTCAAGGATTTTGATTATTTGCCACATGTCTGAGTAGACAGAGGATCTTTCAGAGTCTGTGAACTATAAAGCAAGGCCTGATTGATAACTCTGGAGATGGGACATCACTGGTAAAATGAAACAACCTTCAAGCTGATGTGCTAGTACCTGAAAGTTGGGAAAAAGATAAAAGTGCTTCTGTGAAAGGTAGTTGTACAGCACTTGTTGCCCAGTGGAAGTATGCTTTGCAATAACTCACACATACCATATGCCTTATGATTTTGTGTGCATGCATCTACTAGGCTGGTCTAAAAGCAGATTGTTGGGGAGGGAAATATATAGAAAAAGAAAGCACCTATCTTTAAACCATAATGATCCTCTAATGTTTCGAAGAGAGGCTGTGTAAGAAACATACCTGACTTATTGGTTGGATGTTCTTGATGCTCAGCCAAGCCACCAGACTTTCCTTTTTGTACTACCAGTTAGAAGATAAGCATTAGTGTGATTAAGAAAACACTTGCTACCTAAACACAGAAAGAATTTTAGATTAAAAGCTGTCCAGATAAAAGTCAATGGAGGTGTTTGAGGGACCTGTGGGTCATGGGGTGGAGAAGTGGGCAGCTGTGTCAAAAATGTAATTCTCACTGCAATCACTGATTTCTTGTAGTATCTGTTTTTTATAGCTATTCTTAGCATTTCATACATTTCATGCTGTTAATAGGCCCTATCAGTTTCAGTTAGATGCAGTTCAAATGCAAGGTACTGTCTTTTATATCTGGAATAAAGTTAGAGCATGAAAAAAATGTTTTCATTTCTAAACGTCTGATAGGTAAGTATTATTTGCTGTTACTAGGTGTGACTACATGGTTGTCTTCCCTACAATCATAGAATTACAGCATAATAGATAATATACTAACATTTCGCTGTCTTTGATATTTATAGCTTCTTCTCCCAACCCACTGTATATCACTCTTGGTAAAAACTAATGTGCCTGTTAAGAGTTAAGAAAAATATTCAGAGACAGGAAAAGCCTATCTTCTGAAAATTTAAATTTGCAGTGGCTCTAGAGCTGAAATCTACACTTGGATTCAAATACAGATCCCAATCAGGGTAACCACACCTCTTTGTAATCTTAGGTAAATTAAGAGGAGTTAGAAGTACTTTGATTTGCAGCTTTAAGGAGAGAGGCTTTGCCTCCTGGAGATCTAGGATGAAGTTCCGGCTCTACAGAAAGAACAGGGAACAGACTACTGATTCCAGTGGGACCAGTTTTCCACTTAGTCCTTTAATATTCCCAAACAAACTCAATTTTTTAAGTAAATGAGTAATACAGTCTTGCAACCCCCTACTGTTTCATGTATTGTTAGATGCTTGCTCTGCTTTATACTGTAAATGTCTGTCCTTCTCACTAGGCAGACTGGCATGACCTGGCTCTCTGAAAAACACTGTTCCAATCTTTGGGAGAGTTTCCATATATGCCAAACTAGCACTCTCTCCTATTCTTTTCTAATGGTAAAGAGAAGAAACATGCAACAAGGAAAGCAAATAATTAGAGAATAGATAAGCTAAGCTTGGTTCATCTAAGCATTACTTGATATGCACTTCCCTTGTGTGTACCAAGCTGTAAAAATATATGTTTGTCCAATTTCCATTTTTACAAATTGATAAAGTAAGAAGGTTGCCTGCTCATCTTCCTGCGAGGAACAGGTGAAGGAAAAAAACAACAGTGAAAACTAAGTGAATTAATTTGTTTAAAACCTCAGGGAGAAGAAACCACAAAGATGTCTTATTTGCTGTCAGTCAGCTTACCACTCCAGAACTTCACAGCAGGTTTCCTCTGCTGCCATGTTATGATCTACAAGAAGCTCAAGCAGTGGCACATTAATCTACAGGATAAGCCAACAGGAAGACAGGTGTTAAACTTTCTGAACAGGTACAATCTAGGTCCAGTCTATCTCCTTATCCATGTTGACACCTTCTCTAGGTCCAATCTGACTACTTATTCACATAGAGACCTTCACTTGCATAGTGAGCATTTCCCAGATATAGGACTGTCTTGGTTTGAAAGACAGGCGTCTGTTTAAGGGAGGCAGAAGCCTCTTTTGAAATGGAAAATGTCACCCTCTTCTCTCTGGATTATTATAATTTTTAAATTAAGGGGCTTTCAGGTAAGGATATGAGAAATAGGAATAGCAGTTCTTTACTAATATATATATATATAAAAAACAAAACAAAACAATAAACAACGACTATGGCAGTTATAACAGCACAGTCACCCAGTGCAGCCTTCTCGGCTGCCAGGCAGCTTCCCCTCCTGGAGCAATGCTGGTCACAGCCGGCAGCTTCTCCTCCCGGAGCAGTGTTGATCACAGCCGGCAGCTTCCCCTCCTGGAGCAGCGCTGGTCACAGCCGGCAGCAGCGCTGGTGGCTCCCGGTGAGCAGGGTGGGTGCAATAGTTCAGGTGAAACAGTGGTCCTGTGGAAAAGGGTCTGGTCTTCGCCTGAAGGTCCAGTGATGTAGCTTCTCGTCCTCTGGAAGTCTAGTGGAGAAAAGCTACCTTGTGCCTGAAAAACTTTTGATTATATTTAGGTGGGAAACGTTCAGTTCCTCTTCTCAGGCGGAGCATCTCACAATGGGGTGGTGAGGCACCAATGGGCCCATTAACAGAAGATAGTCCGGAGGGAGGAGGCAAAGAAACACTGCCCCACCTGGTTTCAACGGCTCATAAAGGTGGTAGTAGAACACACTGCAACCCAGGACAAGGACTAAGTGTAGTAACTAATTCCCAGTTTGCGGGAAAAGTAGTTTGGTAGGTTTGTGAATTTGTCTGCATGGGATGGAGAGGATTTCTGGTGTGGTGGTGCTTTCACCATAAGAACTAATCGTGGAAATATTAAACATCAAGGAAATACCTTGTGCATTTAGTTTGGAGTGTGGTAAGGTCTGAAGTAATCTCAGCTGGAAGCGAGTTTCCAGAATTTTTTTGTGTATGGAATCCTAAGTTGCTTTTCACAGGCTGGATAGCCGTGTGGTGTTTCAGTGGTGGCTTTTTGTAGCAAGTCAGTACCATATAGTGAAGACAAATGCTATGACTGCCAGGTTCAGCAGAAAAAAGATTCTGGATTTGAGGGGAGCACTTGGTTTCAGCAGCAAATGACAGCTGGATGATACAGGAAGCAACCAGAGGGGCAAAGATGGTCAAGCAGAGAGGCAGAGCTTTGAGGAAATATCTGTGTGCAGGGGAATGAAGTCTACCGCAATATGCCTTATCATTTTGGTTAGAGATGAATTCACTGTGTCTGGATTGCCCTGCCCTTCAGCCCTGTCAGGCCTTGTTCCTCGGTTCATCCCTTCCTCCCAAACTCAGGTGTCTCAGGCACTTGAAGCCACCTTAAGGCAGCAGAGAGGGATGGAAGGGGCAGCTGAGGTCATGGCTGCACTCCAGTGGCAGCACCACTCTCACCTGTGTCCCCTCCAGGTGCAAAAGATTGTGAGCTGCATCTGTGACAGCCTGCAAGGCATCCAGAAAGTAGCAATTCAGCCCTGCTTCGACTCCCTGCTTCTGAAGATGGCTGATGAGTACCCTGAGGATGTAGTCACAGCACTGTTGAACAGTGCTCCATAAGGAGACAGGTACTGGCCTTGACAATCCCCAGGGCTTGTTTGCTATGCGGAGAGAGACCTTGAGACTCTCTGACTTCCAGACCCAAGGAATGCTGCAGGATACCTCCGAGGAGCAGGGTTCTCCATCCCACCAAGATTTCCAGCCCTGATGCGTTGTCTGGGCTTGCAGGAGCCAAAGCTGGCTGAGCCAGCCCAGAGCCACCATGCTTCTTCTGGGGAACACCACCTCAGTCCCCTCCTGCCTGCCCGGGCAGGGCTCCCAGGCATGCCAAGCCCCGTGGGCCATGCTGTGGCCAAGGCATGGAGGAGTGCTCTGCCTTGCAGCATAGCTCTGCAGCTGTGCGATCAGATTTTCTACAAGCCCTAGATTTTGGAGGAGATATTAATGGCATTTGTTAGCTTGCTCTGGTCCCTCTGGATGACCAGTATTCCCAGCTCTACTGCAGAAGGCACCTGCATCCCTGACTTGGCTGTGAGTTACCAGGAAAGGCCTTGATCCCCTGCCACAAGCCTGCAGACTCTGCCAGAATCTCACTGCTGTGCTTGCTCCTTAAGCCATCCTCCAGGCAGTTTCCATCCAAGGACTTGGGGGACAACCCCAGCATTGAGAGCAGTCAGAGGCATCCAAGACTGGTGACAGCCTCCGTGCTGGTTGGAGGCCTCCATGTGCTGTCAGAAACACGTGACATGGTGAGCAGCATGGTGTCAAGGACAGCCATGTTGGCAGCTGGAGTCTGGGGCTGTGGGTGAGGTGGTGGCTTGGCTTGGCTTGGCTTGGCTTGGCTTGGCTTGGCTTGGTCTGGCCTGGTCTGGGAGTCAGGCAGGGAGGTGACTGCTCCAAACACCCTCCCTGCCATGGTGGGGCCTGGTGGCTGCCTGAGGAGTTTTCCAGGTGTGAATCTTCTCACAAAAAAGAAACTATCTTTCATACAGGCAAGAAAAATACAGGTCCTCCTGCCAGACATGATGGGGGTCCTGCAGGCTGGCAGTGCAGACCTCAAGATAAAGGGCTTAATGTTCTTTAAAAATGTGATGGGTAAAACCAGTACATTTCAAAACCTGGAGAAGACTGTGGGCAGCCCCATCACTGGGTAGCTGATGGAAAATCTCCTGCCCCTCTTTGACTCGGTAAGGCTGATGTGGGAGCCTGAGCCCTGAGACAGGCACTGGGCAGTGACAGCTGCCCTGCAGCCTCTCTGTGTGAGCAGTACTCAGAGCCGGCTCTGCTCCTCTGGGCTCTTGTGGCTTCTGGGCCTTGCAGCCCAGCACTACCTCTCCCCACTCTGAAATCTTACCCTGGAGCATATCCCCTCACCTCAGCTGCAACCACTGCTCATCACAATGGGCAGGGAGCCGCTGTTTCCAAAGCTTATCTTTCCTCCTTCCTACCAGGAGTGCAGCCAGCTGTGAGAGCTCTCCATCTGCCTCTTAAGAGACCGGCTGGAGGCAGTGGTGGGGAGCAACAAGAAGAGGAACAGCTACATAAGGAGTGTACTGATCCCACCACTCTTCTTCATGAGTGACCAGAGCCCCAGCGTGGTACAGGTTCCAAGGCTGAGCACTGACGCAGACAGGGGTGGGCTGCTGGCAGAGAGCAGCGCTCCCCCAGCACAGCCCATGGGAAGGGTCCCTGCAGAACCAGTGTGAGCAGGGGTGCAGAAGCTGGCATGGCCATTTCCAGCACCTACCCTACCTGCTTCAGCAGGGCTTGGCAGCAACCCATGGCCACCAAAGCCTGAATAGCTGTGTCCCCACATGTTTCTTGCTGTCTCTGGCATGTGTTGGAGGCCAGGGCTTTGAGCCTCAATCCCTGTACCCCAGGGCTGTCCCCAAGAGACACCTAGATGCTTTGGTGAGGGCATATCCCAGCTTCCTAAAGGCAGGATCACCCCAGGATCAAAGCCAGGAGGTCTCATTTGCCAGCCATGGTGCTATCTCACAGCTTCTGCTGTCATGCAGGCCTCTGGGAAAGCCCTCCTTGCTGCTGCCAAGCTCCTCAAATGGAAGGAGCTCAAGCACCTGCTGGAGACGCAGCAGACATGTAGGATTGGCAAGTGCTTGGTAAGGACAAGCCCCAGGGCGCAGGCTGGGTGAGAGCTGCCCTGCACCCAAAGCCCCCACCAGCCCTGCTGCAGCCCCGAGCCTGCAGCCTGGAGTTGCACACTTGTTCCTGTCCTCAAGTACAGAGCCCCAAGGGACCTTTCCTTTCCCTGCACCCAGCAGGAGGGAGGGCTCTCGGTAATGAGGAATGCTGGCAGGAGAGACTGCCCCAGCCAACTGGGGGGCTATGTGACATGCCCTTCTCCTTGTGCTCTCTCCAGCTGGTGAAGGACAGGAGCAGGGCTGGAGAGTACCTGTGCCAGAGCCTGCCGTACCTCAAGGACCCTCAGGCATCTGTGTGAGCGGTGGCTGCCGGGTTCATTGGTGAGCCCCAGTCCCAGGAGTCCCCCTTTGGGCAGCCTGGCCCCCGTTCCTGCTGCTGCACTGCCCTGCCCTGCTGTGTGCAGGGCCTCGGCCCTCCCTGTGCCACCACTGTCCATGTAGGTGGGCTTGGTGGCCACCTGGCTCAGTTCCATTTCCCTGGACTACTGGTGGTTCCTGGGGTCACTCCTGCTAAGGGAGAAGGCAGGACTAGGGCCCAGGCTGCTGGAAGCATGCTAGGGAGCAGGGGTTGATGGAGCTTTTTGCCTAGGGCTGGCTGCATGGCACCTCCAAAGCATGGAGAAGCTGGATGCGATCTGCAGCAGTGAGTAGGGAGCGTGGACAGGAGGGAATGTCTGGGGGTCTCTGCAAACACAGGAGTTCATCTCAGTTCTGTTTCTTTTGGTCTCAGCCCTTCAGCCCCTGCAGACAGACAGCGATCCCTCCGTCTCTAGCCTGGCAGTTCAGACAACCTGCATCCTCAGGAGGCTGGGGTTCAGCAAAAACAAAGATGCACCCTGCGAGCATTGTGCTGCTGGTGCCCAGAACCAGAAGGAGGGTAGCTGTGATTTCGTAAAGCTGGAACAACAGGCCTCAAACCAGTGGTGTCACCCAGATGTGCAGCATCCTGAGCAGAATGTCCTTCTTGGCCTGTCCTGCTGCCTGTGGGATGACTTCCACCTCAGCACACATTGGCCCCAGGCTTATTTGAGAAATGGACCCCTTGCTGAGGCTTCCCCCAGGAGAAGCTGCATTTGTCCCCACCCAGGAAAGTCCTCCCACCATGCAACAAGGATAGGGCACAGAAAGAATGGCCCCAGCTCCAGCATCCGCATGGGTCTCCAGTCATTCAACGAGGCATCTGCTGTTGCTGCATTGCCACATCCCTTCACTCTGATGGATTTGGAAGGGTTTCCAAACAGAGTGTTTAGGGGACCAGAGGGAAACCTCAGAGGTCCTAGAGGGACTGCATGACAAACAATCTGTCACTGCCACCACAACACACCAATATTTGCTGGTCACAGAGCAGAATATGACAGCTGTGCTTTGCCTGGGCAAAGCAAGGAAGAAAACAAAGACTATCACCAGTCCTTAGATCCTAGTGGCTGGTCCTGTCACGTAGATGGTCTGGAGCTGGGGTTGCGAGACAATGAGAAAGAGAGGAGAGAAAGGAGGCCCGATCCACTCCCTTTTATAGTTAACTTGGTGCCCTCCTCTAATGCAAACAAGAATTTTTGCATGTTTTGTTTACACAGGTACAGCCAGCTCTTCCCCAGGAGGTGAGTCAGGGGGTGGACTGAGCACGAGTCTCATGGCAGAGTGACAATTTGCCTCAGAGCAGCGCTGCCCCACCTCTGGGGGACCCTTCTCCTCTGATCACACCTTTCCTGTAGCAATACTCAGAATGTTCGAGGCAAAACATTCTCAGGTCCGGGCCTCGGCCACGCCCGCTCCCGGTAGAGGCAGGGAACAGCTCCTGCCAGGGGTGGCACCAGGGATGGCATGGCACACGCACCGCTGTCCCCAGTCTGCCCCCGCCCAGCCGGGGCAGCTGTGTTGCTCGTTCTCCCCAGAGTGGGAAATCCTTCTACCATCTCAGTTTTAATATCTGGAACAAGCAGGTCTTGGGTGCATACCAATGGGAAGTACCAGGCTTAGGCATTTACCTGAATTACAATTCTTTTTAAAATCAGTGGTAAGACCTGATGATTGCTTACAAAAATTGTGATAGTTCAGAGAAGGACTGTGAGATTAAAAATAAAAAAAGGAGAACTCTCAGAAACCAAATGGTTTCTGTAACTGAATAAGCTTAGGGAAAAAATATTGCCTCTCATACATTCCTTTATTGTTGTAACAACATGCCTAATAATAAGGTTTTGTGGGTTTTGTTTTGTTTTGTGGTTTTTTTTCTTTTAAAAAAAATTTAATAAGATAAGCTTGAAAATATATTATGTAAAAACATGTTAGCATAATTTTCTTCATGAATTATTTTTGTGCTTGCCTATCTAATTTTTGATCATTTACTAAAAATAACGTTGTAGAAGACACTCCTTAAATTGTAAGTTGAAAGAATGAATTGAGTTACAATTTTCCCCAGTGTTTAAGAACTGTAAATCTGATCAGGAATGTGAGTAACCAAGTTCAACTGGCAGGAAGACTAGACATTCCTGTCCACAGGAGAAAGTTACACAGAACCTTTTATGAACACAGGGGAAGAGTGCCTTATTTTGAAAGTTGCTGAGATATGAGTTCTTTGTTTGAGTTTGTGAAAAGCAACAAGCAAGTTCAAAATCTTAGTTTTGCTCTTGATCCTGTACCTTTACTTAACAGTGTCTTTATCTATATACAGAGATACAGATGAAGACTGAATTTGACAAAATTCAAACATCTGAAAAACGCAAAGCATAATAGAAAATGGTTTCAGGTAAAGTGCGATTTCAGGTTTCTTGGTCTGTGACGTGGTAATTTTCAATGCCTGCTTTTTCTGTCTAGTGGTTTGTCACTTGGCAAATGCATCCAGAAATTTCCATGAAAATCCCCTTAGTGACAGTATATACAAACAAGTTCAGGTTAAACTCAATCACTAGCATTCATTTAATGGCATAAATAACAGAATAATTGAGGTTGGAAGGGATGTCTGGAGACCATCTGGGGCAACCCCCCAAATCAAACAGGTTTATCTACAGCAGGCTGCCTGGGACCATGTTCAGGTTTTTGAGTATCTCTGAGGGTGGAGGCTCCACAACCTCTCTGGGCAACCTGTGCCAGGTCTTGGTCACTGTCACTGTGAAAACTGTTTCCTGCTGTTCAGAGGGAACCTGCCAAGTTCCGCTTTGTGCCCATTGGGCCTGCTTCTGTCATTGGTTACCACTGGAAAGGGCCTGGGTCTGTCTTCTTTGCACCCTCCCTTCAGGTATTTAAATCCATTGGTGAGATCCCACCTTGAGCATTCTCTTCTCCTGTTTGAGCAGTCCCAACTCTCCCAGCGTCTCCTCATATGTGAGATGCTCCACATCCTCCATCATCTTGGCTTTTTTTGGAACTATCTGTAGTACCTACGTGTCTCTCTTGTGTTGAGGAGCACAGGACTGGACACTGGAGTCACTAGACATGATAACTTTCAATGACTTACGAGATAAAATGCAAAAATATTTGATAATATGTTTTTCAGAAGAAATTTGAATATGATTTCAGTGGAAACTAGACTTATGTGAATGACCAGCTCTTCCTCTAGAGGGCTATAAGAATCCAGCAATTCCTGCGTGCTATTTCTCCTGATGTGCCTTATCTCACACTTTAGCAACACTGATTTATAACAGCTCTGGTGTGTCCTGATCTCTTAAAATAACCCCTGAAATTTCCAAAAATCTCTCTAATTCTTATTGCTCTAAATAATCTTGTGTCATGGACAATTTGCCTCATCACTGTTAATCCCTTTCTTCTTCAAAATCAGTCTTCCTTTATGGATGTTGGGATTCCTTTCTGCTGTTTCATTAAGTTGCAAGTGACTTTCTCTTTGCTTGGCAGGCTTCTTAAATGAAGCTCTATTTTGCCTCTTATTTGATTGTCACTTACTTTTAATGTCCTTCTGAAGTGTAAGAGAGGTGGCCTTGTTTTCTTCTTAAAAGGTTGGGAGGAAGAAAGGTGTTGTCTCTTGTTGGAAGCACTGATTCATTGAACCACTTCCAGTTTTAATTTTGAAATAAGATACTAGGGATCTTGGAGACATGTTTAAAATTATGTACATGTTTAAGTGCTTTGTTGCCTTTGAGCATGAATGAATACAGATCAACACAGTGATGAAAACAGGCAGCTTTAATGATACAGTGGTTCTCTGAAATAATTTTCTTTGTAAATGGAACAAAATTTACTGTGACAAATTATTTCAGCCACAGTTGCTTAAAATTCTGAAATGGTGGCAACTGAATCAACTTCCCCGTTACCTTGATATGTCTGAAAGTCACAGGGTTTGTTACAACTTTAAGCAGTGACTTTTTGTCTCCCAGTTTTTGTTCCAGGCTGGTCATGTTTTTGCCCCTGTAACCATTTGGTAACAGGTTACTCTTTTAGGCTGGAGGTCCTAAAAGCCAACAGTTTACAGCTCACTGTAGCAGTTACTTGATTTGTACAACCTCTTTTTAAGATTTTTTTTTTTTCATTTGCCATGTATGGCCTAACAAGAGATACATACAGGCATATCTACATTTTATGTATGTACATATGTATGGACACACACGCACACACATGCATATATATATGTATATATATGCATGTCTAAATATATATATGCACTTTTGTAATACATGAGGAGCATATGCTTACCCAGGTAGGCCACCCAAGTTAGCAGTGCATAGTAATCTGCACTATGTCTCAGGTGTCTGTGTCACAGAAATAATTTTTGAGGTACAGTTTTGCCTTGCAGATTATCAGTCTGTCTGGGTACTCTCCCTTGGGACATGAAAATATTTCCATTTAATTTCCATTAATTTTAGATGGGGTGTTTGGTAGGAGGCTATTTAAATCAGGCTGTTAAACTCAGCACTTTGCATTGATGTGGGAGCTGCCGAAATGAAAGTTGAAGGAGCCACTCCTGGGTGAGCAGAAAGGGGTCCAGTGCAGTGGCTCTGGTGGAAAGTGTGGCTGAATTAAATTCTGGTTTATTTCTTACTTGCCTAGCGAGTGGAGAGTTAAACTGAAAATCCATACTGAGGTAGCAGTACTGGAATCACTTAGAGCAGACAAAGCTTTGTTGCAGCATTTTTGTTCCATGGATAATTTTCAGTCCCTGGCCATGGTTCCAAGTGAAAACAACTCTTGAATAGTCCCACCAACTTCAACTGCATTGACCAAAAATGACCTGAATATTCCCGGGTACAAATCTCAGCGAGTCTGCTCACATGGCTGATAGCTCATCAGCTACCCTGGATGTTGTCGTATCTTTGCCAGTGTCTAGAAAACCAAGAGTTACTGTTGAATCAAGCTTCCACTGCAGTGGAAGGACAAGAGTCTGTCCCACATAGGTAACTGTGCAGGCAGGTCCACCTTTAAATAGAGGTGATTACAGACCAGTAGGATGAGTTATTTGCATCTTTTTATTCTCCTCTATTTTTCTTTTTCTAGCTGGAAGTTAGAAGAATAAACACATTTGCCCATCTCTTCACATGCAAAATATGTGATACTTTTGTTCTTTTCAGTCACATAAGGTGTCTAATTTACTGTCACACCATAAACATTAGCTTAATAAATGAACATGGCATATGACATTGAAATGGATGCCCATAAGGATGAAAAATCAGTCAAAAATGATGAAACCTAAATACACACCAGGAAGTCTTTTTTTGTAAGATTCTGTCACTAGGATAAATTATGTAAAAGCCTCACTGCCTTCTGTATTTAATTTTGAGGATAATATTCAGAACAGAGATATAAACAGGCTTATAATTATTAAATTACATTAAAAACGGAAAACAGAAGTTTTATTATACCTTTGTACTCAAGTCAGAGGTAATTTTGCAGTTACTGGTCCCTAAAGGGTCTGGTCAGATATGTATCGGTAATTCCACTTACGGTAACGCTTCTTCTTTTAACACTTCCCATTCATAGCTGCACTTCTGTGTATATTTTCTGTTTTCCTTGGTTGTCCCTTCCCTGGTATAATGAGTTTTTCACTGAAGTTTTGGCAACTGTTGTGTGTTGATCTTTTTGCTCCAGCCACGCCTATGGCAAGTCTCAAAATGGTGAGAAATGCCTGCTTCCAAAATGCAAATGTCTCTGGCCCTCTTAGCTCCTCTGCTCAGATCTTCCCTCTTCAGCCATGCCTCACCTCAGCATGGTCTGGGATTTAACTGATATATATGATTTCTGTATTTTTCGTTATTGTTTCTTGTAAGAAGAAAACACAAAAACCCATATCAGAGGAATATTGCCTGTATCCCACTGAGTAGCTGAAATGACAAAGGTCTTTTAAGATTCCTAGAATGCTTTTAATCCAGCCTTATTGCAAACATAAAATTGTTTGTTTACTTCTCTGACATTTTTTTTGCAAATATATGCGTATATGTGCCTCTACATACATAGACACACCAAAAGTTCTCCTTTCGCAGGGGGGCGGGGGCGGCGGGGCGGGCGCTGTCGCTGTCCCTGGTGCTGAACCCGCGCGCGGGCCGAGGAGCTGCGGCCCCCCCCGAGGATGCGAGGGTACACGCGATTCCTGCAATCTTTTTTTCATGGGATGTGACGCTGCTGTCCTCGTGGCTGATAGCAGTCTGGCGCACTGCACATGCCAGGGCTGCTGTGAGAAGTCCTCGCCCTTGCTTCTGTGTTGTTTACTGGACAATTTTTACTCTTGGAATGGATGTGGCAATTCCTTTTGTCATGCATGAAATGAATAAAGAGGGGTATCCAGAGAAGGAACAGGAGGTATGCTGGAACATGCAAGCCACATCTTTAGAGCTTCGTGTCCTCTGATAACCTGATGATATAAACAACTTGAACCAAAATAGCCTGTTCCTCAGCAGATAAAAACTAGTTTCACCGAATTTGCTTTTTGTTTCTCACTCAGACTCTGATTAGTCAGACTGTGAGTCACTGCTATTCATGCTAGGATAATAATATTTCATCTACAATGAAGCAATTTTGCACACCAAAGCATTTTCTGTGGGACGTACTAGTCATACCCTTTATGTAGTAGTATTTCTTGTTAGTAGTTTGTTCAAACTCAGTACTTGAATAAACAGAACATTTCAGTACCCAGAGTACTGATTTGGAGAGAGCAGAACTTTGGAGCCGTTCAGCCATTTCCAGCCATTCAGACTGGAAAGCATTTTTTAACTTGGCCTCCTATACTAGTGTCTAGCTGACATGTGAATTATTTCTTTTTAAAAAACCCCGAACAACAAAACCACAAGCAAACCAACTGATTTTTGCTCTTACAGAGGAAAAAAACCCCTAAAACTTGATTCTTTGTGTCACTTTATATGACATCTTAATTCTGCCTATAGGAATCATATGACAGGAGAAAGAAAAATTGTATTTGGTATTTTAATTTGTGTCTTGTATAAAATGAATCCTTGCTCATTAGACTTTTGTCTTTCCAGCATTATCCTGGGTCATCTCCTATTCTTGATAATTATCATAGGTCTTATTCAATTATCAAATTGCACAATGACTGTCTTGACAGCAAAAACAATGGTGAGAAGATAATAATGGAGAGTATGAGTAGCTGAGGTAATTTTAGGACATTGCTCTGAGTCTGATGACTTCCACAGCAAAAACTCCAAAATAGACGGATATACAGTATTATCAGTAACTTTACATAAAAATCCTGCAGAAGTAAAATATGCAGTGACAGAGATTCCTCTCCCCTTGGTATTAATTATATCCCACACCCTCTGTACTTTCTCTTTGCAGTTAAGCATTGTGGTTTTGATTTGCATCATATCCTATTCAGGGTGTAAAAAAGTCCAGGGTTGAGCTAGTGAACAATGAGAAGTGTTAAGAGGCAGCTCGAATGGAGAAGTTAGTGGAAAGAGGAAATTTAGGCAAAGTTTGGGCGAAGAAACTTGGGGCAAAGAAATGAGGAACCAATATGAAAACTCAAAAGCAGTCTTAGTTGTAGAGGAAGCTAGACCTGCAGAAAAGATGGCAAAGAGAAATAAGGACAAGGGTATGGATAAGACTGGGGAATGAAGCTGGTTCTTTTTGAATGGGTAAAGGAATCTGTGTCTTCACGAAAAGGTCGTTTCAGAGGACTGCTATTTTACAAAGTAACATGTTGTAGTTCCCTTTAGGGCTGATTCGGTATCAATTCTGATAGCAAAGAAAATGCCAGCTTTGCTACTGTGAAATTTTTATGCTTAAGGCCATGTAATGAAGATGTGATTTTATGTCTGCATTTCTCTCCTTTGTCACGCCTATGCACTTTAAGAAATCAAGTGAAAGGTTGGAAAAGGAGAAATCATTAGATTATGATGTATATGCTTCTCCATTGAAATTGTTTGCTTCTTCTAGTCTTGCTGTTAAAGAGTCACTCAGAACTCATGAGAAAAAGAAAGGGTTTCTATTTCATTTGCTACATGAACACCAGAAGAGCCCTGCCTGACCATGAAAACTGACATATAATGGTAAATATGCAAAAACCATGTTGTAGGAATTCTGGCTAAGCAGCCAAAAGGAATGTTTGAAACCTCTGCTTCATATCCCGTCTGTAAGATCTCTTGTCTCATTAACCCTCTATTTACACAGATCTTATGAAAAGAAAAGATTTATGAAGCCGTTAGCTACTTAAAACAGGAATACTTTGGAAAGGTTGGTGAGCCAGTTCTTAGAAGGATTAAAGTAATGTGGGACAAGTAAGAATCATACATCAAATGACAGAAGACAATATATATATTGATAACAAAATAACATGACAGTCTGTTATATATTCTCAATAAAACAGTGTTGTCATGGAAAGATATACCACTAACCTATTATAATGAAATTAAAGACTAACAGAATTTGTAGACTCAAAGCAACTAAATTAATGGTCCATCCGTAGCCTTAGTTTTGGTATTTCTTGATGCTGACTTGCTAAATTTTGCACCTGAAAAGGTTCTTTCAGCATTTTTTTTTGTTTGTTTGTCTATGTGAGATATACATTTTCATAAAACCTGTCTTTCCTCATGTTTGCTCAATGCAAATACCCTGGAAAACACTTAAAATGCTGCTTTGCTAGCAAAAATTTCAAATCCTTGCAGATAAAGCAGACTGGCACAGTTCACAAGATTTCTATACGCCATCCAAAATGCTAGCTCAGTGGAACAAAGCTTTGTCTGGTTCAAAAACACAGCCATCCTCTTTCTCTTTTCTTGACCATGAAGTCTGAACTATGGGAACTTTTGCCCCAGAGCTTTACACTTCCAGTATCTCAAACAACCAAACACATACTGCACTACAGATACTGCCATGGATTATCCATTTTACTCCCATCTGCAGAAAATGCTTCAAGAGTTGAGGTCATACAGCTTTATAACAGCAGTCTTTCTAGTGACATGAAAACAAAACTACCCAGAACCCTTAAGCCCCAGCCTATTCCATGTATTGTGTGTTCAGAGTTCTAAAAATTAACGAGATTCAAGGACTGAAAGTGTTTGCTGACAGATTGTTGGTAGACAGGAGTAGGCAATGAGTGAAGAAAGTGAAAGTAAAACTAGAAAATTTTGATCCATGGAATTGAATTCTGAACAGCAGCATACAACCTAGCTGTTTGTTTATGTCAGGTGTTGCGACGTTACCTTCTTTTGAAACCCTCTTATAAAGAGGCTAAACAGGCGGTGACTCCCTGTTGCAGTGGTAACGTGTTTCCATCTTTTCTACCCTGGGGTAAAAGAATTAGTCATTAAACTCTTAATAGCTTATTAGCAACATCTTGTGATGTTCTGTGATGGGATTATTTTTGATGTCATCATCTACAAGAAAATTTTGAGACCTCACTGAATGTGCACTGTCGTGGTGCTGAGCGCACTAGGGAAACATAAAAAGAGGAAGACAGCTCTGCCCTGAAGAAGGTATTGCCTAAAATAGGTTTTTTGATTTTCTGTTTTTTAAGACTGTGTTCCTTCACCGATGTTGACTCTGGAATGGATGCCTGAGAGGGGATAAAACAGGAGAGAAGAATACAAAATATATTCAAAATACAATGGATTTTCTAGTCTCATGGCTGGAAAACCTGAGTTCTTGGATAGTTTCTAAACAAGGAAGGAGCCTGCTGCTTCCGCTGTACCCTGTATCTCATCTGTTGTGAAGTTGTGTTGTTTCTCTACCCACAGATGCTGTAAGGGCTGTCGGATGTCATAGTAAGCATGCTCCCAGTTATATACTGATGGCCTTGCTTTCCGGAGAGGATGATGGCTTGGGCAAAAGGAGGAGAAACTCTGTCCTTCGTGAAAAAGTAGTTTCGCTTTTTCTACCTTTTGAGTATGTCTGTTGCTAAGTGCAATCAGTGTAAGTTTCAGAGAGTAGCATTTATTATTTATCAAATAAATAAAACAAATCGGAAGGTTTACAGTGCACCTTGGGATTCAGACGCAGATGGGTAACTACCTGGGCAGAGAGTGCAAAACCATGTTTTGAAAGTGCCATCTAGTGGCTCCTTCTGAGGGGTTGTTTTTGTGTTGGAAAGTGACGTTCATCTCCCCAAAATTTGGGATCAGACCAATGCTGGCTTCGGAGTCAGGGTGGTCAGTGGTGGGACCTTGGTAGCTATTTGCAGCCTCAGTGAGAAGTGCAAATGCTGTAACCTGGCTCAGCTAGAAGACATGACAGGGACACATGTGCAAACGTCCCAGGAACGGGGATGTGAATCTCACCCCTGCACCTGGGTGGGAAAGTGGAAGTGTGTGTGGAGATATACAAATAAAAGGCATCTAGAAATAACTGAGGTTTATTTTACTGTTGGCAGGCCACCATTTTTTTCCCAGGAAGACAACAGCCCCTAAATCCCCAAATTAAGGTGATTAGTAATAGAAATGCTTTTCTGAATTGCTGTTCTTAAATACCTTAAAATTTGACCGCCAACCTGTAAGGGTCTACAGAGACAGAGTGAAAATCACTGATGCACGTTATTTCCTTGGAAATATAGGAACAAAATAACTGGGTCAAACTGGATAGAACAGATTTTTAGCAAAGCAGTGGCAGTTTTGTTTGGATGGAGTACATGGCTTTGTAACTAGAAAACTGCAGAAAGGAAACCAATCTTTGTTTTCAACCAGATTTTGCTGAGGAAAACCCAAAAGCTTCACAGCTATGTGTATCAACTTCAAACTGAGTTAATTGCTTCCCAAGAGTTACTGAATTCTATATGGGCTCTCGGTAGCTTTATTACTGTGTAGTTTGGAGTTCCCAGTTTGGCATTAGTTCCTTGTAGAAGTCATCTCTTTGGTTACTGGTCCTTCTCTGCAACTGACAAAGACATTGTAAGCCAATATAAATCAATGTGTGGTTTCATCTTTTACAGTTTCAGGAGACCAGAAATCATTCTCGGAAGTCATAATTTTAATTCACTTGCCACTAATGTAAGCCTCAAATTTTCTTCTGGGATTTGCTCCTGTGGCTGGAATAAATGGACTATTTGATCCTAGTTCCATTTACACACATCTATCAGAATGAGTGACACTCTGAAGAAAGATAAAACCTCTGCAGGGGGCAGCTAGATAGGAAGAAAATTTATATCTATGTATAATTTAAAGGCAATGTATAACTGTCCTGAAACTGGTCCTGAATTACGTTTCATTCAATGCCAACAGTGTTTTTCTGCAGTTCTGTTTTCATGTGGCAATGGTAGTTGAATATGTGATGAAATATATGGTTCACAGAACACCTTGTTTAGCTCCAGTTGTGCTCTTAAAACTTGTCACTTTGATGTGCTTCATATGAATATTTAGTTAGACATACGTTGTTTGGGGTGTTTTTCTGACTATACATCCTTTTCTGAATTGGGGTCAGAGTAGTAATAGTTGCACTATACATAAAAATAGATGTTTATGTTGCTATATATGTTTTTAATAATTTAGGAGACACTCAGGCACCATGTTGTTGAGGTCTAGACATACTTCTTAATCTTCTAAGACCCAAATAAATGATATAACATATGATAAAAATCCGAAAAGAAAGGAAAAGAACCCACAAAGAACCATCCGGACAGAAATCTCAAAGCCCCATGGAAAAGTCTGTTAATTTAATTCAAGATTACACTTTCCCCATCTTTACAGTTGAAATTAGTTACATCTGGAACATTAGGAGGGAATATAATTTCTTGGTTTTGATAGATATTTCGATATTAAACCAAATTATGTCCCCTGAAATGAGGAATATGTGAGTGATAAGGAGCCATAAGGCTAGGGCAAATGGCTGTGTTTTTCCTAATTCTACTGATGCATAAAATTATGCTAAAAAATTGATGTTTTCCTGCCTCTCCCACACAAATATTTTGGATATTCATTCTCTAATCAAAAGCATTATCAAATGAAAGAAACTCTTCCCAGAACACATTTTCAAAAAGAAAAGTTTTTTTCTGTAAAGTTTGAAAAAAAATAATTCTTTACCTCACCACAGAACATTTGCAAAAGCAAACTGCAGAGGCTTCCTCAAGTTCTAGTTGTATGACCCTTAAT
The DNA here is from genome assembly GCA_013398015.1 of Oreocharis arfaki. NCBI lineage: Eukaryota > Metazoa > Chordata > Aves > Passeriformes > Paramythiidae > Oreocharis > Oreocharis arfaki. Next base: position 273,150 of record VZRR01009423.1, read on the forward strand.
TTAAAATGTGTTTCTTTTTAAAATGTGGCCTATAAACATGCTTGGAGGGAGCTCGACAGAGTCTAGGAAACAGAAACTTGAGACATGTGGTTGAAATATGGTCAGGAGAAAAATAGAATGCACCATATTAAGCACATTGAGAGTAATTTCAAATGCAATTTTCTAATGATTTTCTCTTCGAGTGGGATCCTGTAGAGACGAAGGACAAAGGCAACAAGGTGTATGGCCAGTGAGCTAATCAGCCTTGAAGATTGTCATTTATTGTTTGTACTTAGCTTTTAAGTTTGTAAAACAAACCCTTCTGAGAAAATGCACTCAAGCAAGCAACTGTCAATCTGTTTGTCTGGTGTTCTGATCTTCAAGATGACCAAGGAAATGGTGCTTTGCCTGTACAGATTCTTCTGCTTATAGGTGATCTGTTAAGGAACTGATAGGGTTTGTTATATTAGTTAGTGCATTTGACAAAGGAAAAAAAGTAATCACGACAAAATCTTACGCTGAGCTATTGCAGTCTGAGTCCCTGTTAATTGTTGCATTAATTGTCAGTCTCAGCAGAGGGAGGACTAGAAGAGTGATTAGGGAGGATATCAGAGTTTAATCTCTTATTGCTAAAGAACTTCTGTTTAGGCATCTGCAACTGCCTCTGCAGTCTGGACCCTGCTCTTTGCTGCCAGCATAGCCTCACTGACAAATAAGAGAAGGAAATCAGTGTACTGCGAAACTGTAGAATTATTTCATCTTTATGTTCCAGCATGGTTTGTAGTATTAGTCTGATAGAGATCAAGCTGATATTTTAAACTCAAATGAGGCCCGGGCATTACTTCTCCCTTTTCTTTGGCTGTGGTATGTTTGTGCCTTCTGTCTGATCATAGATGTACACAGCCTCTACTGGAGCTGGCAAGACTTCTCCTTAGCCGTGGTGTGAGGACATGTAACTTCAGGAGGGAGACAATCCCATGGTGGACTGTGTCATACTGGAGTGACTGGCAGGTCTTGCCAGGAGACGTAAAGTACCCCTGAGGCACTGCCTGCCTGCTCTACATCCACAGACTGGGAGAAAGACCTCTGGGCAAAATTCACACCCTTTCCCAACTCACCTGTTCCCGAAGAGAAGGTACCTGAGGAGCAGACTCCAATTTCCTCCATGTCGAGATTCTTATTTCTTCTAGCCGTAGCAAGGAGGAACAAGGAAAACATACTCCCTTCAGGTTCCCTCTGTAGCCACATTAGCCAGCCACAGCCTTGCCCTGGGTAGCCTTAACCAATGGATTTTTCCCTCATGATGCCACAGAATGAGGGGTAATTACACAACACTCTGCAGTACACCATACATTGGACTGTCATAGAAAAACAAACAGCATTAATAATCCTGAACAAAAGTTTGAGCTTCTGTCTCCCTTATTTTTTTAGAAAAAAGTTGTTTTCAGGGTTTCTATTTCAGAAATTGTTCAGTCTTTTAAAATACCACATGACTGTATGCATCTTTCTTAAACCACTTCCACGAAGCCCAGGTATTAGCCCAAGTTAGGTATGAAGCTGCCTCCTTGCTTTTGGAGCTCTGGTCTGGGTCATGGCCAAGCCCCTTGCAAATAAATTGTTGGAGGTTTTCTAAAGGCAGTAAAGAGAGGCTACTGTAACCACCTCTGTTACTCATCAGCTAATTTACTGGAAACCTGGAGACTTGTGTGACTGGCCAAATATTCTTTCTGGAGAGAGCACAACGTTCCCTAACAAAAAATAATTGAAAAGGCATTGCAGTTTGCCAAATGATGTATCCAGGTTGATAGCTTTGTGAAGAACAGTCTTTTCATTGATTGCCTTTCTAGAAGACTACAAATTCTGCCAAAAAAAGTTAAAGGGATAGGTGTATATGGAAATGGCACCAACTATTTAGTCCTTCTGAAGTTTAGCACTCTGGATGAAATTTTGGCTTGTGAAACGAAGATTATTTTTCCTTCTTTCATCTTCTTGTTTTGTTTATAGGAGAATGTAGAATCAATAAAAGTTCAACAGTAGTTCCATGAAATTTCAGGAGGTGAAGCTAAACCTAACAAATTGGATATCATGAGTTCTAGAGGATTTATCTCTAAAACTTTCCTCATACATTGACAGAGTAGAAAGGCACAGACTGATTGCAACAATTATTTGGTGCATTAAGAACTAAAAATGTACTTGAGTTAAAAATAAGAAGAGCATGTGTTTACAGCAGATATAAAGATGGTACCTGGAAGTGGTGTTTCAAATTGAGTCCAGACTTGCTACAGAGTGCTTATGGATTGCAGACTTTCTAAGGAAGAGCATTCTCTGAAAAAGCAAACAGGAAACCACATTTTAAAAATGATAGCTGAACATATGGAAATTTTCACATGCATGATGCGAAGTGAGGAGTGTGTGTTACTAAGAGGCAGTGCTATAGCTGATTCTGAGTCACGACAGGCCTGTGTCAGACTCCAAAGCACTACTGTAGTCTAAACTGTAGTAAGGGGTTCATGTCTCAAACCAGAGCCGAGTTGCAAGGCCTGGGGAGCAACTTTATAATGGTGTTCAGATATGTGTGTTTTGACCTACAATGTTTATTATTCGGAAGTGTTTCTTTTATCTAGTAAGAGGCTATGGAGAAAAAGCAAACAGGGATACTCCCAAATGGCCGGAAGAAGACCATCAACCAGCAAAAGCTTGAGATTTGGTAAAGGAAAATGCTCAAAGCACTAACTTGGAAAACTTCTGCACCAGTTAAGAGCAAAGTTGTCTTTGCTTATATGAGCTGAGACTAGCAGCATCCAAAAGTAAAGAGGGTGTTTTTGGAGTGAAAAGGGCTTTCAACAGGGTCTCTCTTAGGAAGGAGAGGAATTTGGAAAAATTGAGCTAGGAATATCTGTAGAAGGCATAAAAGTTCCCCTTGCAGAGACGTGCTATTATGTGATGTCTGCAGCTGCGGATATACTCCTGCTGGGCTGTCTGAGTCGTAGGTTATCTGCCTAAGCTATAAGGCCAGGACGACAAAAGCATTAAACCCTGAGCAGCAGGATCCAGTGCAGACAGCTCAGCCTCCATGTTATCCAAATGGATAATTCAGCCACAGCACTGCCTCTGTGAAGGCACATAGAAAACAGCAGCACGAGTTTAGCATGAGGTAGCCCAAGACAGTTCCATAGGGCTGCATCTTTGTGCTTGCTGAACCCATTGTCCCTGGATTAGTGGGCATAGCAGCTACAGCCACTGTGAGGGAATGCACAGGCTGCCTGCTATATATATTTGATAGAAATTTTAGAAAAAACCAGAACGACTGTCTAGACTGCTATTGGGGATTGTTGCCAGGGCTGTGTGTGTGTGAGGCCAGGCCGCTGTGCTATTCAGTCACTGAGATGCCATTGTGAAAAGTTGTCCCTCCTCACTTTTTTGTATTTCATAAGATCTGCAAGTGGATCAGTTTGATGACCAGCTGTGCTGCTTTAACCCAGAGGGTACCACCATTACACAGAGTCATAGGATCAACTATATTGGAAAAGGCCTCTGAGGTCATTGAGCCCAACCTGTGAACCAGCACCACATTGTCAAATAGACCACGGCAGTGAGTGCCATGTGGTGTCTTTCCTTAAAGATCTCCAGGGATGATGACTCCACCACCTCCCCAGGTAATTTCTAGTCACCTTTTCTGTGACGAAATTCTTCCAAATTCCGACCTAAACCTCTCCCAGTGCAGCTTAAGACTGTGTCCTCTCATCCTATCACTGGTTACCTGGAAAAAGAGGCCGACCCCCACCTGGCTACACCTTCCTTTCGGGCAGTTGTAGAGAGTGATAAAGTCCCCCTTGAGCCTCCTTTTCTCCAGACTGAACACCCCCAGCTCCCTCAGACACTCATCATAAGACTTGTGCTCCAGACCCTTCACCAGCCTAATTTCCCAGTTGCATCTTATTATCTACTCAATTACGAAGTCTATTACATCTGCTACTCCACCCTGCACGTGTCGAGGCATGTCCCAAGGACTGGGATTTGCCTGGCAGTGTGATGTGTGTGATTGTGTGTGTGTCTCTAAGAAAATAGATGTATTTTTTCCTAATCTCCGCTGCTTATTGGAGCCCCTCTGTCAGTCAGAGACGACAGCGACAGCGTCAGAGTGTCGACAGTGCAGAGGCCGGGGCAGGCAGAGGCATCGTGGGCCATGCACGGTGGTTGCTGAGCCCTGTCCCGGTGCCGGTCCCGGTGCCGGCCCCGGCTGCGGCAGCCGCCGTGCCGGCAGCTCGGGGCGCCCGGCAGAGAGCGCTGATGCAGCTGGTGCGGCGGCGGCCGGCACCTGCTCCACACGCGTGTGTTTGCCCACACTCTAGATACCTTTTTCTTGTTAAGCTGCTGAGTTTTGTTCTGTTTAACGGGGTACAGCGGTGGCGAGATTTCCTCTCCCTTTGCGCAGGGCTGACTGGGACCTGGTGCGGGGTCTTTTCGGCCACCCCATCGTCCCGCAGGGAAAGGCTCTACAATTCCTCCCACCTAGCAGCTGTCTCCAAAGAAAAAACCGAAAACGTCAGTTCTACTTTTTAAAGGAATTTTCTACCGAGCATCTGATTAGTAAGTAATTGTCGCGATTGCCACCATCCCATCCCCTCTGGACCCCGTTTTTTGTGATGGCTGCTGTCCCGCGTGGAAGCATTTGGTGGGATAGAGGTGGCGAAAAGGTTTTGTGCTGGTCCACGACTCACTGGGTTTCGTATGGCACTCCCTCTACTCCCCCTGCAGTTTTCCAGATCGCTGCCTATAGTGTATAAGCATCAAGTATGCCCTTCGTGCCGTTTGGGGTTGCTGTAGGCTGTCACAAGTGTGTTTCATAGAGGCTGATTTTAATTTTGCCACCCAGGAGAGTAATAGTCCCAAGGAAATGAAGCGTCTTTCTGCTATTGTTATATATCTGAAGGAAAAATCCTGGCACATAATTGCCTAAAAAATAGTAGTGTGATGAGTCAATAAATTTCTATTGTGTAGCTTTCTCTGAGTGAACAATGCTATGTTCTGGGGTAGTGTTAAACAATTAGTTCACATATCATGCAAATAAGCACATCCTAGATGGATACATCTGGGGGTAGTAGAAATTATTCATCTCTGGCCAATCAGACAGCAGTTTTTATTTATTTCAGTGTTCAACAGAATACCTCTCTGAGCTCTGGGAGATCCTGTGAGCAATTGAAAATACAATAACTTTACAAGGAGAGCCAGCAGTTTTTCCTCACTCTCGATCCAGAATAATATATGACAAAATACCCTGTTCTCACAATGATTATCCTTTCTATCCCCAAGTGTTCAAATAGATAGCTGGGCAGGATTGACAGACCTCTTCGCTGTCCTGCCACTGGGCCTCCCTACCCTTTCTCTAGTGGAAGAGATTTTGGCATTAACATTTCTGCCAGTACAAGGCAGAAAGAGAGATGAGTCTGTCCAGGAGTCCATCAGAAACGACCAATAAGAACAGAACCTTAGTTTGTGTAAATATAACTGGCTGTGTTGAGGAAAGTAGGATGAAACAGAATGCAAATCAGCCATATTGTTTATTTTGAATTTCAACCATCGTCTCCCTCTGTAGTTCTATTTTAAGGCAAAATATTTTATCTTTGATTACATGCGGTGAAAACATTTAAAAGGAATGTACCTTCATCTTTGAATGGTGCTCACCACTGTGCTTGAGTTGCTTGGAGTAGTTCTGTGTAAATTCCTGCAGTTATTTTTATTGTTTTGTGTTACAATAGTGCCTAGAAATCTGAACTGTGTTTGCTAGATGCTTCTCAAACATGTACTAAAAGACAATCCCTCCCCAGAAGGTTTGCAGGCTAGCTCTTTACTGAGAATAGAATTTAATTCCTGGATTTCATTTCTTGGTACATTTGAGTTCTTGAATCTCAAGAAAACTTAATTTTTCTCTGTTCTCATTTAATCCCAGTTATTGCCTAATTAGAAGTTAATGTTTTTTGAAGGGGGACTACCAAGAGAGTTTTCAAGCAATGTGAAGCATGCAGGGTTTTGAACTAAGTCTCTACAGATGGTGCATGCCTACAGACCCCACTAGATCTCTCCAAGGCATTAAGGAAAAGTTTAATATTTTTCATTTTGTGCAGGGAGATTAGTAGTCCCCAGCTGTGCCTGAGACCATCCATTCTTCACAGCTGGCCATTCTTATTAATCCCCAGGAAATACTCTATGCTCTAATTTGGTGATTTTTAAATACAAACTGAGCAAAATTCATTTAAACACAATAGTGGAAAAATTGAAATCATACTTTGTGGTGGATTGCATTCGTGAAGAAGTAACTTTTGTGGGGGTAAAGAAGTAATACCCCACATTCACCTCTGGCGTTTATTTTAAAGCATCATGGTAAATGTAATGAGAGAACACAAGCCTCTCAGGCACACTCCTTCATGAGCCCAAATGCATTTTTATTCTGGCTGTTGGTTTTTTTGACTTTACGTGGGAAGAGAGATGTCAGCACAGAAAAGCACCGAGCACTATGACAATTGGAATTAACAGTCCAGAAGACTGTTAATGTCGACGATGCCAAAACCCAGGAAACTGATGCTTTGTTTTTACTCTTGTTCAAAAATTTGAAATGAATTGCTCTGTATGTGTTTCCCAAAAAGGTGAAGTTTCTTAGGACTGTCAACTCTGACAATGAATGATCAGCAGATAATTACAATGAGAGCTCATTAGGGTCTTGTATGCTTTCTAGCCAGGTAGGTCTAGCTAAAAACCAGTTCCAGCTTCTCTATTGCTCAAGTGCATAGTCTCCAGCTGCAGGGACTGTGCCTGGCTGTCTGTGCTGTGATGGGGGTCCTCTCAGTTTGCGTGTCTGAGGCCTTGAAGCAGTCACTAATTTTCTCCTACTTCATTCCCAGCTGGTGCTTGTCTTTTTCCAAAATTCTAATTACTATAGCACTCTGATTTATCGTTCTGCTGGTCAAGAACAAATCACAGTTAAAGAAGAAAGTGCATGCTTTTCAAAAGAACTTGCTAAAAACACAGGCTTTTCTTATAAGCCATTTAAGAGAGTTAAACAGAGTGGATTGCAGGGGAATATAGTCTCCCAGCCCTCATATTACAACTTCAGAAGCTTCTGAGGACTTTGGTCACTATTCCTGAGGAAAATATGCAGAGCCATTCTTGTTCCTGCATCCCCAGATTGCTGATTTCTGTCCAGCCCCAGGCCAGCTCTCATCCTTAGGCTGCATCTGCACTTAAAGGTGTTCATTTGTGAATGGACTCCTTCTTCTTGTTTTCTGTTGTGGAGTTTTTACTGGTACCAGCTCTTCCTTAGGGATAGCTGGGCAAAGGGTTGGGTTCTAACGGTGCTGAATCCTCACCTTCCACTGCGGCAGAGCCATTCATCCGGCACTCTCCAATGATGGTTTGATTTTACTTTGGCAGTGTTAGCTGTCAAGGGGATGCTTTAGCACACAGTGAAGGGTATTTCTCTAGGAACAAAAAAAATGAAAGAAACACCGTGAGACTAATTTATTCTTCTTTTTTCTTCTTCTTTGGGTTTTTTTTTTTTGGTTTTTTGTTTTTATTTTTTGGGGTTCTGTGGGGTTTTTTGTGGTTTGTTGTTGTTGTTGTTTTTTGGGTTTTGTTTTTTTTGTTGTTGTTGTTATTTTGGTTTTTTTTTTTGTTTTTTCCCAAGGCATCATTTGTTTGGATTTTCCAGTATAAAAAAGCCAAACCAACAAAATAACCCTCTGATCTCCCCATCACTAAAGATGTTAAAAGGGTTGTTAAAAGGGTTAAAGATGTTAAAAGGGTTGTTAAAAGGGTTAAAGATGTTAAAAGGGTTTTAAAGGAAATAAAAGTGCCCGAATGAGGGGTTTTTTACACTTCCACTGTCTCCTTGCCCTTCCTAAAATGTGATTACATGAATGAGTAATTAAATGTGATTTGCATCTTCTTAAGGCAAAAAGTTCTCAGTCCTCTATGTTCTTCAGCAAATGGATGAAAATGAGCACGAGAAAAGCTTAGGTTGGGAAATATTCAATATTTTTCTTAGAAGTCCACCTACATATTGAAATTTACATATCAAAGTTGAGGCTATATGAAACATTTTTCAATGCCATACTGGTTTTCTTTAGTGTTCACAGTAAAATGCACCTTTTATTTCTTTTGAACTACTAAGTCTTACTTTTGTTCTCTTTAATCATGTAGAGCAGTGTATTAATCAGAAAATTCACTATCTGAGCCTCATCCATTGTAAAACTGTGTCTTCCTTCACTGTCTCCCATAGAGTCTAATCTGGAAATTCTTTTATTTATAGTGATTGGGGAACTGTACGACTTCTGAGAGCGTTTTGTCCTTGCATGGAGGCATACCTCATGTGACATGGCAGAAAACCGGTGGCTTGTTCTGCTCTATGCCGGCGCATTCGTGAGCGTGAAACATAGGTTGCATCTCAAATAACAAATTACTCTTGCAGCAGGGGCGTGTTTCTGAAGCACAGGTCCTGAATGTCCTCCCTCACTGTGTTTACTTTAATGTCTACAAGTTACAAGGTTCCTTCCACACCACATGGAACTGGAAGACACTCTCTAGTGGCTGTGCTCCACCTGCTAACCAGTGTTCCATCCATGGGAGCACACGAGAACTAAGGGAAAGTAACCCCCCCAAAATGTGTTTAGCGCAGATATTGCATGCTTAGCCCCAACAATTTTGGGCTGCTCTGCGTGTTAGTGCAGCCATAACCTGGGGCACATGAAATACGAAAGCAAAAATAGGGGAAGAGAGTGTGTGTTAATGTGCACATCTTTTTTGTACTGTATTCGTTGTCTTGAAAATTTAGCAGAGGAATCGTGGACAGGCGATACATAAGATCCAGGTGTGGAAACTGCAACCTTGCACCCCATTTCAGAGAATATATCAAAGAACTTTTGTGTTTTGTCAAACAAAGACAGCAAAAGAGGGAGAGACATCATTAATTGCTAATTAGAAGTGCGTGCCATGTCGTTGTTTAGGTAGGAGACATTTGTATCTATTGTTTGTCATTAAAGTATTAAGAATGCTTACCAAAGTTCCTGCAGTGTTAGTTCAAAGGCAGTTATCGACATTTGCAGGTTAAAGTCATAGTAATGACACCTTGCATGGGCCACTTACAACTAATTGCCCTTATTGTTATATTTACTTTTTTTTTGGATGTATTCTCTCGTCCTCTGATTTACCTTAGAAACTAGCCTCAGAGCTGATTTTATCGCTGCTGTAAATGCAGAGAGTAAATTGAAGGCATACTGTGCCCCCAAATTAACTAAGTTAGCATTTGAATCTCGTTTTTGTAATTTAAAATACTATGAAAGTTATGCATCGGTACATATGCATGAGATCTGCACCTTAGCGTATCAAAGAGTGATTATTAGCCTTTGAAATTTCATGAATAAAACAGAGGAGTTCATTTTTATATGGTGAATTTTCAACAAACTTTAAATGTACAAATTAAATGAGTGGAACTCACTTGGTGTTTCTGAACAGTAGAAGTCTAAATCCAAAATTCATGTCACTTTTGAGAGAAAAAAGCTGCTTCAGGAAAGTAGCAGATCAAACACCCAACCTAGCATTACAATTCTACGTTTGGAGATGTCCAGGCTTTTGCAAACCAGTATTCTCCAGTGAAGTTAATTTTGCTAAATTTAGTGAATCAAATGAAAAAGCAAATGAAAACTTGAATCTGCCTTTACTTTAGTTTATACTGAAAAATAATTATAGAAAAATTATTATACAGTAGTCAACTATATAATAGCTTATTACCTGGTAACTGCAGATAGAAATGCCCTGCTGGTTGCAGCCTGCTGTGATCTTAGCTTTTCTAGGATTTTTATTTGAATTGAAGTCATGTATATGGCAGTATAACAAGTAACACATTTGTGCTGTAAATCATGGAATCATTGAATCATAGAATATGCTGAGTGGGAAGGTACCCATTAGGATCACTGGCTACAGCTCCTGGCCCTGCACAGGACACCCCGAGAGTTATACCATGTACCTGAGAGCATTGTCCAAACGCTTCTTGAACTCTGTCAGGCTTGGTGCTGTGACAACTTCCTTGGGGAGCCCTTTCCAGTGCCCAACCACCCTCTGGGTGAAAACCTTTTTCCTGATAACCAGCCTAAACCTACCCTGACTCAGCTTCATGCTCTTTCCTTGAATCCTGTCACTGGTCATAAGAGTTGAGAGATCGGTACCTGGCCCTCCTCTTCCCCTTGAGAAGAAGTTGTAGACTGATCTGAGGTCTCCTCTTCTCCAGGCTGAACAGACCAAGTGACCTCATAGGCTCCCCAAACTGTTTCCCCTCAAGGCCCTTCCTATGGAGGGTCTCTAATAGCTTAATGCCTTTTTTATATTGTGGCACCCAAAACTGCACACAGGACTCGAGGTGAGGCCACCCCAGTGCAGAGCAGAGCAGGACAATTCTCTCCCTTGCCTGGCTGGCGATGCTGTGCCTGATGCCCCCCAGGACAGGGCTGCCCCTCCTGGCTGCCAGGGCACTGCTGACACATGTTTAATTTGCCGTTGACCAGGACACCCAGGTCCCTTTCAACAGCTCTTCTTTCCAGCATCTCATTCCCCAATCTGTATATACAACCAGGGTTGTCCCATCTCAGACACAGAATCCAGCCCTTGCAGTTGTTGAACTTCATGTGGTTGGTGGCGGCCAATCTCCAGTTTGTCACAGTCTCTCAGCAGGGCCTCTCTGCCTTTGAGGGAGTCAACAGCTCCTCCCAGTTTTGTATCGTCTGTAAACTTGCTCAGCGTCCCTCCCAGTCCTGCATCCAAGCCATTAATGAAGATGTTGAAGAGCACAGGGCCGAGGATGGGGCCTGTGGAACCCCACTAGTGACAGGCCACCAGTCTGATGTCATCCCGTTCACTGTAACCCTTTGTGCCTGACCTGTGAGTCAGTTGCTGACCCACCACATGATGTGTTGTTTACCCAGCTGTGTGCTGTACAGTTTGTCCGGAAGGATCCTGTAAGAGACAGTGTCAAAAGCTTTGCTGAAGTCCAAAAAGATTACATCAACTGGCTTTACCTGGCTAGGTGGGCCATTCACCATGTCATCCTGCTTCTCAAAGACACACAAAAATGTAAGTGTGTCAACCTTTGGGTTTGTCATCCCATGAATGTCCAAAGAGACAGTGTGGAGCTTCAGGAAGAACAGCTCCCCTCACAGCCCTGGGATGGTTTTGTTCCTTTACTCCAAGAAAAAGATGATGGGCCAAATATCTGTAGGCAATATCTTAATTTGCCTCTGTAGAGTAATAGACTCTATGATTTTAGCTGTTGTCCTCTTCCCTCATGTCTCATGGTTCCTATAGCGACATTCACAACATCTTTTTTGTTTCCTGAAAAGCTAGCTAACCCCAAAACCTTGAAAAAAAGAGATATTCCTGTAATTCAGAATGACATCATATTAATTGCAAAAAAAAAAGTGTTCCTCATGTTGCCACCTTAAGAAGCTAAGTCACAAGATTGTTTGTTTACATTTTGTCTTGTGGGAAATTCTTTCTTAGGTTTTGGATGCTGATGGCATCCTAACAGTCTGATGTCAACAAATGCAAAATTGCTTTGCTTGTGCTTTGGACTAGTCACTCATCATGATATTTCGGCTCGGCAGGGCTGTCATCTGTATGCCTTTGGGGCAGTTGCTGTCATCCTCGAAGTGAGGTAGAGAAAGCCTTTAACTCTTTGCAGTGTCTGGATGAGCATGGCCCAAGATCCCTTACAGATACACGTGTAATGCAAAGGAGTATTGACCACCTAATCAGAAAAAAGCAAAAACCTTTCTAACACACCTCAACTTCTGCATTCTGAAACAAAAAACACTGGGAAGGGCAAGCATTTTTTGAAAACTTCTTCCTGAGCGTAACTATTCACTTTTTTCTTCAGTTTCCAGGATGTTGCTTATTCTATCTTATAATATTTATGACATGATTACAATACTAATGTGTTAGTGCCTGCTACAAAATCACTCCACTTCTTATCCAGAAAGAAAAGAAATAAAAGAAAGGAATTGGAAAGCACTGGTATGGCAACTCCTAAAAATTAATGTAATTTAGTGTAACAAACTTAAAAAAAGAAAAGGCGGAAAAAAAGAGAAACCTGTGTGTGATTTGAAGCTTTATTTTCTTGGGGCGTATGTGTGAATTGTGTATAGCACAGAATTGATCTAAAGTGAGGAAATTGTAACAATTAATTTTACAGCCATTTACAGTGATTCTGTGCAAGTAAACTCCTGCTTTCCTTGTATGTTTTGGAGAATTCGTGTTGTCATACAGTCTGGTATTACAGTATATTCTGTGTTCTGATTTCCATCACTGTGGTTTAACCAGCAGCTGAGTTTTCTCGCAACACCTTAAAACAACGATACCACCCAAAAATGAATTTAGTCTTCTCTGTCTGGCCTGGGTGCATGGACAGAGGAGATATATCCCCACTGATGAGGAAAAATGGCTGTGGGTTAGGAGGGGATATAATTCTGGCTTACCCTGTGAAAAGTCTCTGGAAATGTATTCAGTTTTCATTCTGTGTATCCGTCCTTAAAATGCAGGGATCGTGGCTGTTCCATGCCTTCAGTGTCCCTTTATATTTTGTGGTATATGGACAGCCTCGAGAAGTGCATGCCGTCCTCCCCTGTAGTCCTGAACGCTCAGATTACGCCATTTTCCTCACCTCCCTTTGAGTGCCCCTTCATCTTGGCACGAATCATGGCAAGGCTTGCTTTGGCTCTGTGCTTGTTCTCTTTTCAACATCTTTGTGGAATGCAGTATCTCTTCGGGGCATAATCAGTCAGGGTGCAAGGAAAGAACATGGGACAGATTAACACAAAAATCACTGCAATGCTTCTAACTTGTTGATAGGCAAGAATCTCTACCATCAGCAGAGCAAGCAACTTATTTCATTTAATTGTTGTATTTGCTTTTTGGGAAGCAATATCTTAATCACAGTAAGTGCATGCTATACCTCTCTAGTCTTGTCACAGCACTGGTCATTGAAGCACTGAGACTTTTGGCAACTTCTGAACCTTGCAGGAAGCTGTGGTTTTTGCATGGGTGCTCCACAGTGACAATCATGTCTTCCCACTGCTTCCTCAGCAGGAGTTTCTGACAGAGCAGACTGTAATTCAGGTTTTTCATATGGTGGACACAGACCCTTTGGGTCCTAGAGAGCCTGTCTTGTGTGTTTATGCAGGACACAAACTGTGACTTAAGGGTTTGGCCAGTACATCCCTGGTTCCACAGACATCCTGGGAAGGTTGAGTTTTGTAGTTCTTCTAATCCTGTCACTGCTGTTGTTCTGAAGCAGAGAGAAAATGTCTTTTTTCATGCCACTCTTGAATGGGAATTTGTCCTTTAAAATCTTGGATAGGTGCAAGAGAAACAGCCCTACAATATGTGTAAACTAAACTATGAATTCTGTGGTGTTAAATGTAGATCTGAACTCTCAAAAACAGAGGTAAGGCATACACTACAGAGAACTGCCTTTGCCTCTCATTTACAAAGTATGTTGTCTTGGATGACCTCTAAGTTTGTTGGCCAAAACACTTTAGACCTCCTTTGGTACATTGTATTGTTCTTCCCAATTCAGACAACTGGGTTTAATTTTCAACACATAATTATTCTACACTTCTTTGTGCGTTCCCTCTTCATCTCCCCAAAGTAAATGCATTTTGACAGTTACCACCAAGAAATAAAAAATGTTATATTCCATGGTTCATTGGACGCAGTACTGGAAAGTGAATCATTCCCTTCCTGCATAAGTGTTCCCATATACTGTATTTTGTTACAAACATGGATAGAATATATATGTGTGTGTATCTCTAAACCTGGGTGTTTTGCCTGATCCTGTACGTCCCTAGGAATCCTATAAGTGTAAAGGCCCTGGCTAGGACATACATTTGAACATTATTAGATCTGGTCCACGGTCAAGTGGCTTTGTAGCCCTAGAGCCTACTTCAGACACCGCCGTTTGAAAAACCTGCTTATCCAGGTTTTTATTTGAACACTGTCATGGCGTTTTCATGATAACATATTTAACACTCTTGAACAGCAGTTCTTGGAGACATCAGAATATGTATTATTTCTTCTTTTTTTCCCCATTTCCTTCTTTTTTTTTTTTTTTTTTTTTTTTTTTTTCCCCCTTTTTTTTTTTTTCTTC
>VZRR01009423.1:289472-306976 GCA_013398015.1 Oreocharis arfaki
TAAACTGAGGCTCCGAGCCATGTGACTCTCTCTCTCTCTCTCTCTGCCCCTGAGAGCAGCCTGCCACCAGCTCCTCTCCTCTGCCTTTGGGGGCCAGCCCGCGTACTGGTCCCAGGCTTTGGGGAGGCAGCATGGAATAAAGACCTTTGCAGTGCCATGAGGAGAGCCTTCTCACCTCCTTTGCCATCACTGAAGTTGCAGGCTGGCAGCTGGAGCAGCGGTGCGGGGCGTCCGAGATGGACTGCAGGAGGGCAGAGAATCCCTGCCTTGTCCCAAGAAGCCCCCGCTGCGCTCCCAGGGAAAGCTGCAGCAGCTAAGCAACACCTAGCACTGCAACAGTAGTGTAATCTCAATGATACGTCAAAGAAACTACTCCAATCTACAGGCCCTATATCTCTAAATATGGCTTATTTATATGGCCCAAAGCCCTGTTAAATTTTATAATTCAAACAATTTCTAAATTAAGCAAAAGGACTCGAAAGCGAGATACGTGATTAGCATACACTTAAGAACAGGTTTCTAGCTGTTAACTTTTCCCACTATATTTTAACAGCTCTATCAAACATTCATTATGAAATGCTGTAGTCTGACCTAAAATCCATTTCACAAGTGAGGAAGCTGCTTCTGCAGAGAAGCAAATACTTGGAGAATTAAACCTGAAGCCTGAGCAGGGATCAGTTGGAGAAGATGGACAGTGACCATGCTGAGGCTTTGACTGCCACGGATCTGAAACCGTGGGAGTGTCAACCTGGTGTCACCCAGAGCTAAGGCTGGTCCTGTTGAGGCACAGCTGCATCTCTGGGTAATGGGTAATGTATTTGCAGATGTTTAAGACTGGGGCAGTTTGACTTGCTATGAATTAAACTGTAGGCTTTATTATAGACAATAGACATCACTGCACTTTTTTATTAATTTGTTTTGAAAAGAATGCCTTTCTAGCTCTGTGCTGAAGACAGTGAATGGGTTGGAAAAAAGTGATGATTGTCTGAGATTTATATGCAATGTTTTCTAATCCAAATGTGTTCTTTAAATGTTCATACTTTTTTTTTTTCCTCCCCCAAATTCTGAATTAGGCAATCAGGGCACATAAATATCCAAATGAAAGCAAGCAGTGTCCTTTCAGCTTCCTCCGAAACAGTTCTTGGACAAACTCTGAGGCGAAAAGAATGTTATCAATGTTTAAAGCTGCATTGACCCCAAAATGAAGTTTCCCCAGGTTTGCTGCTGCAGCCTCACTGTTCTGCAGTGTTTTGTAGGAGGTAATTTCTCTGCTGGTTATGATTTGAAAGGCCTGGCCTGCAACCCAACCTCAATCAAATTGGAACAACATGTCACCAAAGGTCCTGGTCCCATGGTATGTGCTTGGAAATACAACTCCCCAGTGCGGAGAGGTTTCTGGCAAGTCAGTGAAACTAAACTCGATTTCCATGGCTAGAAATTGCTGCAGGAGCATTTCATTGTGCTGCAGTTGCTGTGCTCTGTATGTTTGTGTGGGTGCGGGGGGTGGGGGGGTTGCAGGCTTGCATGTGGGCGTGCGTGTCACTGAGATAGGGCAACTCTAAAAGCTGGATTTGTGGACAGAAATGACAAATTTCTGTTAAATTATTGACACAGAAGGAAAAATACTTTTGTCCTTTGAAGTTAACTAAAACCAAATGGGATTGTTTCCCCAAGGGAAAAGTAGGAGTTTAGTTATGATGCATCCCCTCCCAGAAATCTTTCAAATTATACATACTGTACCCTCTGTTTATATAAATATGAATTACATGATTGTGTGTACAGGGTCATTTCTAGTTCAAATGGAAATGCGATGCTGCTAGGCAGAGGCTATGGAAAGATCCAGGGAATTCTAGGATCTGCCATTTAAAGCTTTTCAAATGTTCAGTGGCTTTGAGTAGATCTGCAAGAAAGCTTTGGCCTAGCATTACAAGGAGACACCCTAGTTTTGCCGGTAAATCCAGATTTCTATGCAGCTTTAAATGGAGAGAGGCTGTATAATGAAGATTAATGGAGATTAATGGAGACTGTCTCTCATTTATGTGGGGTGCTCTGATTGTACATTGTTGTGGATGGTGACAACCAACAGTTTATGCTCTGCATTAAACTTGCTTATGTGTTCTCATCCAGCTGTGAAGTTCAAATTTTGCAAGGGATGTTTTCCCACATGCAGGATAACAAATTTGTCATACTGTCCTATTGACAACCCTTAGGTTGTTTCCAATTTGCCAATGATTTCTTTTTCATTTCAGCTAACTTAATAATAGTTGGTTTAATTGTTGTTAAGCCATAAATAAATTGTCTTCTGAAACACTTGTTTTTTTTCCTCTGTCATACAATCGTGTTTCTGTATGTCAGCAGAAAGACATATTTCTGACTGGATGTCCTTCTCTCTTTTAAGCAAAGAGTTTATCAAATTTAATTTCACCATAGGGCATTCAGTTATGTTTTTGCTCTGTTTGTTTACATCCTTGGACTTTATTTTCTACTGCCCTATGTCTTCTTGCAAATTCTCTGAGGAAACTTAGACAAATTTGATAGAGTTTCCTAACTTAGTAGCTCTGGGCAGTCCAAATATGATGCTTATAAAGTAGGAATGCCATGACTATTGCCTTGTAGACAAAAAGTTTTGTTCCCAATCTGTAGTTTTGTTCCCAATCTGTGTCATGCTATCTGTGTCATGTCTTCTATCATCTGTCTACCCTCTCCTCCCCAATTTTATTAGTTTTGTCAAAGCTTTACAAGCTTTGGGTAGTCTGTGTCTTATTTCAGCTCTAAGAAGGCTTCCTCTGCACAAAACTTTCCACTTAGATGAACTTTTCGATTGCGAGTGTGAAGTCATTACCGCTATCTATGTGCGGTGTCACCTAGAGATTGTAAGGATGTGTATGTCTGGTCTTCCTGAGACTGAGAGTCAGACTGAAGCCCAGAAAACTGTTTGACATTGATCTTAGTGTGGGCGAGGAAGACAAGGCATCCAGCAAGAGCTCCTGAGACAATTCTTCAGATGATATTTTTGGGGTTTTTTGCAGTGTTGGTGGCAAGCAGGGTGCAGGGTTTTCCTGGTGTGTGAAAAGACATAATTCACTCCTCTGCTCTTGTGGGTGGAGTGCCTTCAACTGTGTCTCCTGCAAAGATGTCGGGAGAGCTGTCCATATGTCCTCACAGTGGAATAAAGGCTGATTGAAGAGCCAAATGCTCCTAAAAACAGTGGCCTGCGCTTTCAGAGCTGGCATCAGAAAGACTTCTGTTTTACCAAAGAGGTTTGGGACAAACCAGCCTGTTACTGACAGGGA
Organism: Oreocharis arfaki; assembly: GCA_013398015.1. NCBI lineage: Eukaryota > Metazoa > Chordata > Aves > Passeriformes > Paramythiidae > Oreocharis > Oreocharis arfaki. Next base: position 292,766 of record VZRR01009423.1, read on the forward strand.
ATGTTGGGTGAGCGACTTTACACTCCTTCTGACCTTTTCACTGACGCCTGTGCCATTATCCATTCTTTATAAATCGTTTTAGACAGTATCAAGGGCCATGTCTACACTTCCATCAGCAGCGAATTTGCCAGAGGCACACTCATAATGGCCTGTTAATAAAAAGCAATGCAGGTGGATACAGTTTCAGAAAGCAAACGCTTGAATTAGATACACAGGTATCAGTATTGGATTCACACGTATCAGTGTCTATTGACCCAACACTGTATCTCTTCTGGTCTCACCTCAGGTAATGTTAGAGCCAGCCAGGTCAGTAGGCTTTTCCAGTTGAAATGGAAACAGGGCAGTTGTATCATCTGAAATTTGTAGCAGCTCCTCTCATTTGGCGATCACTCTTGGTTTTCGACAGACAAAGCTATGTAACTAATACAGAGGGTTTGCTTCGTCAAAGTTAGTTTTCCAGATGCTTTATTCATGTCATCCTAAGAGTCCCAGCCTCAACACACCTCCACTGAGCAAAATACCTGGGCTGTTTAAAGGCGTGCATGGATCACTGCAAACAGCTTCCCGCTTCTGTTTCTTCCCTCTTAAAAAATATCATGATTCATTTTTCAAGTATTTAGTTATATTAATGAAGAGACTGAAATGAAGATGACAGAAGTGTAAAACTCGGTGGGCTGGCCATGGGACATGATGACACAGGTTATTTCTCTACTAAGTGATCAGTGATCTTGGTGCTTGGCACTGTCCATTTATGTCTAATTATTGCAGAGATATTGCAATGTGAAATTGGAGCACAACAGGAGAAATCAAGCCAAGCTGTTAAGTGAAATTACTTCTGTCATTTATTTTTGTCTTTCATTATGGTAGCAACTGGGTTATAGGGCCGGGATATTTAGCAAAAACCATAATGCAGAAAACCACCTGATTACGTTAATACAGTCTGTGCCACCCAGCAGTTTTATATTGTCACCCTATTCTAGTCTTCCTGTTTTATACAATGGCATGGAGCTTCTTCTGCAGCTCAATATCCAGCCCACTCTAACACTCCCAGCCCAAGCCCATTGTCTCCACATATTCTTGTACTCTGAGCTCAGCTGGACTAGCCATGGCGGTGCTCAGCTTAAGTCCTCTGAAATCCATTGCTACCTTCCCTTTACCATCTCCCTGCAACCCTTTGGAGCCTGCCTGATTCCTTCCAGCTTTAGACAGGCAAAAATGGCAAGATTCATTTAATCAGTAAGGAGATATTAGGGAGAACTGAGGTAGGTTGGAAATAGGGAGAAAAATCCTGCCTTTGAAAAGTACCATCTGAGCATTTTACAAGGATTTTCACATCTGCACATTAGCTCCCTGAACCTTAACTCTCTCATCTCCTTCATTATTTAACTCTACTTTAATGGAACAGTTTCTTAATGAGCCACAGTAGAAGTAATTACTTTTGGCTGGGCATTTATCAATGGTAATTTAAATGTTGTTTTGTCCTTTGTCAGATTTATGCATTAATTCAAAGCTCAGTTTGGTTCTGAAGAGCAAAGCAATGGAAAAGGCAGCAAGGAAATCTTTATGTTCATGGACTTTCTTTCCCAGTTTATAAGAAATTTTTTTTTTTTCTAGCTGCTAGTTATACCTTAAACTGGACTGGGAATAGTCAAAGAGGGTTCTCTCTGCTATCTACATGACAAACAGTAACATAGTCCCTATTGTCCCACTGAGTTGCCTTTTCTCTCATACAGCTCTGATTCAGTTGTTATTGCTGTTACTGAGTTTTATTGCACTGGTAGGTGTTTGGGATGTGTCACAGTGCAGCAGTCTCCAATTAGCTAAGCAAAATGTAAATAAAAATAGGAACTGGTCAAACCAAATCCAGGATCAGCATGCATATTAGTTGGAAACAGAATTACTACAGAGGTGAAGTTTGCAAATACTCCAGGTCAGGCACATGTCTGAGATCTTTGACGAAATCTTTGCTCCATTCCATTCTATTTATCCACTGAAGTGTGTTTCTCTAGAATTAGATTCTTCTTATGTGCTATACCAAAACAGTATATAAACATGTATATATATGTATAGGTATATATATATATATAGATAGATATAGATATAGATATGGATATGTGTGTGGGGGGGGGTTATAACATTTCGATGGCATTCTTCCTCATGAAAAATTTCCTAAGCATGGGGCTGTTGAAAGAGGCAAGTGTGCAGTGCTGGTGAACTGGAAGTATCTCTTCCTGCTGACCAACATGATTTGGAGAAAAGAGGCCTTTGGGGTGCTCTGTATCATCTCAGTGCACTTTTGAGAAAGTTTCTATGTAAAAGGCACATGCTAAGTATCTGAAAATGCTGTTAGGTTCACAGTCACTTCTATGTACAAATGTGCATACACAGATTTTACACAGACAAAACTTCTATCTTGCTGTAAATCCCATTCTTAGACTTACAGGTGTCTGGTTTGGATGCAATCTAGGTTTGCAAAACTTAAGGTTGCAAACCCATTTGAGAATAAGACTTAAACCCTCATGATTTGACACCCTTTTTTTGTTTTGCTTTGTTTTTGTCATCTGTTTTAATTGCCATTTTTAAAGGAAAGCTTGAAAATTGAGAAACCTTACAATGACTTGTGTTAATACAGTGAAAAGTGCAGAGAGGCTGAATTTGAGTGAACCTTGAACGCCTGCTAGCAATGTTAGCGAGGGATATTTAATATATAGTAATCCAAAACTACTGTAAGTTCTAATCAATCAGAGCCATCAATAGGGAAAGGAAGAGATAATTTTCAAATGCTGTTATGCTGGGTTTGGGAAGGGATGTGAGAAAGGTCTATCATTAGGTCCACTCCGCAGTGCACTGAATGGATCCAAGATGGTGCTGCAAAGGACAAATACACTAAAAGTGACACAAATGAAAATTGGTTATTAAGTGAGTTAAATACTCTAACTACTCAATTACTTTGAATATAATGCTGAAAGTATCTTTTAAGTTTGTATTTTAAACACAGCAATTTTGAGACAATAAGTGATTTCAGTAGCTTGCTTTGTTGAACTTTAATACCTCCAGCGCATCTCTGAAGGTACCCACATTCAATTTTCCCTCCTGATCCAGTCCCTCCAGCTCTTGCATTCTGTTTATCTTACAATTCTTCTGCAATTCTTCCCATTTTCTCTACCCAGGAAAAGATTTTTGATAAGTAAATAGTTTACTCACAGTGTTACCATGACTTGGGATGTTTCATTGATGCAGTTACTGTTAATTTAAATTGATCAACTGTTAATTCAAATTCCTCTAAAGGCATACCTAGCAACTGTAGCCACAACTAACAAATATCCTGCAACTAAAATTCTGTCAGGTTTTTTTTTCAGTTGGGCACAGACAATGAAAATAGAAATAAAAATTGTTGTATACGTTTAATTAAAGGTAAGGCACGAAGGACTGTGGTAGCTCATTCACAACTGAAACCAAAGGTAACCTGCCATTTAAATAATCAAGCAAAGCAAACCCCTGGTCCCAATGTTCTCCTTACCGCATCCTTGAAGGACAGAGATATGCAGGAAATCCTGTAGAAGCAGAGTGCATGAAAGCATATTATGGATGTATTTTCTTTCATTGTCTTTGAGGGCAGTTTGGTATGGAGGGGGTGGAGTTTTAAGACTATGGATTCTCAGGCAGGAATAACAGAAGCAAAGACAAGTTTGAGGAACAGGGTTCTGGGCAGAGGCAGGGCTCAGGGAGGGGGCAGAAAGTCTCAGTCTCGCAGACTTGTGCAGCAATACTCAGTTCTGTTATTTTGAGCAGTAAAGCCCATGCCATTTTTGGAAGGAATCTGGGATGAGAAATGATTAGCTGTACAACAACTGCTGGAAATTATTTGGGATCTGGGAAGTCATGGATCTCTGTGTCTTAGTTTCCTGGCTCACTTCTTTGGAGAGTGGCATTTTCATGGCTCATTGTATATCCTTGAGCTTCCCACTGGATCACACATCCAGAGCTCACATTATCTCCCATGGAAGCACACTCACCAACAAATGGACAGCACTACCTACTGATTGTCAGAGGAGTTCAGAGATTCTTACAAAACATATACTTATTTGTACCTCAATGATTGTTTACCAGCAAATTTTATAGAGTCTACACCATGCTGAGATGCCTTAAGAAAAATAAAAAATTGAAGAGAGCAAGAAGGGGAGAACTGTAGTCTGTCTCCCATGGAAATTGTTCCCTTGACATTTGGGAAATCCCTTGGTGGGTGATAAAGGGAAGTTTTGATTAGTTGTTACTATTATTTGCTTAGTGTATCTTAGCTGAATTTTCTTAAATTCACATATGATTTGAACAAAAAAATCCACATTTTCTGAAGGTGGATTGCTGTAACTGTACTTCGTAGCACAGAGGGTTGTATGCTCTGCCTTAAACAGCCAAAGATTTTAATGATGACAGTGTAATATAATAACCATACGGGCCTCTGTGTAAAGGAAGTAGTTGATCAAGGAGGTATCTAATTTTTCAATTGTTGGCAGTCTGGTTTGTTCTAATACTTTCTTGGATCTGAGTTATGGTCAGATATTGAAGATGATGATGACTGTAGGGTGCCTGGGAATACAAAGCACTTTCACCACGCTGGCTTCGATGTGTTGTCATGTTATAATGATTACAGTTTATTCATTGTCACTAACCTGCTCAAATATTTGAGAACAAAGTGGTGTGGTTATATAAAACGTTGTGCAAGAAAACACAACTCTCAAGATCACTTTTAAGCACTGGTCTTGTCATCTGCAGTCCCCTTTGATCCCAACCACATATCCGCGTAGTAGCTCTGAGGATCTGTGAACCATTTCTCCCTTTCTCCCTGTTTTGGGTTGCAGCTGCTCATTAAAACACTTCAGGACACCTCTTTGAAGAAACATGGTGGTGACAGTGGCTGATCAAAACCCAGATGCTCAAAAACCTTGGGCTGCAGGAGGAAATCCATATGTCAGAATCTTGTAACATCTTGAATCTGTTATTGGAGGAAAAAGAGGCTAATGTTTAGGGAACAGTTTGGGAACCAGAAAAACAGGATTCCGCTCCCAGTTTCCCATCTAACCATGGAATAACTATTCCATTCTCCTTGTTACTTAGTTCTCCAGGTGAAAATAGGTCTTTTTTCTCCTGAAGAGTCTTGTAAGAGTGACTTCATTAAGTGCTGGGACGTCTGGGCACTCTGATGGTGGTAGGAACTCAGATGGGTGCAGTTAGAGGCATGAGTGGTCATCCCCTGGCCTGAGAGTTATTCAGCTCCAAATGATATCTGTTTATAGGACAGAGGTATAGCTGCTTACTGCTTGTAGCTCCTGAGAATTTTGTCAGAATGATGTCAGAGCAAAGCGCACAGTAATTTAGCAAGTCACACAGTAGCTGCATGGAAGAGCAAGTTGACCCTTTGGAATTATTCCCAACAACATCATCTCATCTCAGCATGTAAGTCTAATACAACTCTGATCTGAAGAGTTTTTATGGAAAAGCAAGCCTTACTGCATGGATTGTAGAGACTTAAAGCAAGCCTCTGTATTTTGCTTCTGATTGCTTCACAGATCCCACAAGTTGGAGAGGATGTGAGCTGGAAACTCCTAGTCTGCAGCACTGGTCCCGTGTTCTACTAATTTACAGCTTCTCTAAAATTTTGTTGATGGCATCAGGTCTACAAAAAATATATATTTCAGGGCATAATATGGGCCAATGATAAATATTTAGTGATGAAAGTCTGTGAAGGGCTTTGTCTGAGTCTAGAAATCCAGTCTGAGTTCATACGACAGACAAATTACATGGAAATGAGTATCAGATATCACTGGTGGGAGGAAAACACAGAGGTCAACACTGTCCTTTTCAGAGTTATTTCTATAACACGGACCTGCAATTGACATTATACATAACTTTTTGCCCCTTCAAATGTAAAACTGAAGGGCAAATACTAAAAAAGCTTTCTAATGATAGTGCTCAATTGTGCAGAGCATTCCTGATGTAACTCCAAGAAACGTAATTCCAAGAAAATGTCTGTAATATATGTATGCTTTTGTTCTTGGAAAGGGTTCCTCTGGTTGCTGGTGGCACTGTCTGACTGCCCAAATGAAGTGATCCCCCAGGAGCTTTGGATCTCAGTCCAGGCAGCCAGCCTGGAGTCATCACCTTGCCAAGCAGGGCTCCCCACAGCCAGGCTCACTGTTGGATGACCTGTGTAGCGAAATAAACGAGTTTCACATGAATATTTTGACAATGCCACCTTTAAGGATACTCTAGGAATACCAGGATATGCAAAAATACTGACATACATGATAAAAATAACTTGTAATTTCTATTTTTAGGGAGAGTGTGTTGGTTTTGTGTGCGATAAATTTTTTTTCCACAGTAATTAGCATGGGGCTATGTTTTGAGTATATGTGGGAAACAGTGTCAGTTATATAGAGATGTTTTCATTATTGCTGAGCGGTGCTTGTACAGAGTCAAGACTTCTCTGCTTCTCAACCCCACCCTGCCAAGAAGTAGGCTGGGGGTGCACAAGAGGATGTGGAGGGACACAGCTGGGACAACTGACCCCAGGTAACCAAAGGGATGTCCTGGACCATATTGCGTTGTGCTCAGCATATAAAAGCTCGGGGAAGGAGGAGGGAGGGAGGATATTTGGAGTTACGGAATTTGTCTTCCCAAGTAACTGTTACCCGTGATGAAACCATGCTTTTCTGGAGATGGCCAAACAGCCGCCTAAAAATAAAAAGTAGCAGAATAAGTCCTTGTTTTGCTTTGCCTATTAAATAGTGTTTGTTTCAACCCACAAGTTTTCTCTCAGTTTTACTTCCCCATCCTACCAGGGCAGGGAGAGTGAGTGGCTATGTGGGGCTGCGTTGCTGGCTGAGGTTAAACCACGAGAAAGGGATTGCATCTGCAAGGGATGCAGAGCCCAGCCTTAGAGGGCCCTGAATCCAAAAGTGAGGCCTCTTGGCCCTTTCGTGATGCAAGCAGTAATTTAAAATATACATCTGGCACAGTGCAAAGAGAGAACATCCAACATCTGTCACATTCCATCATCTTGCCTTGATGCTATTAGGCTATTATTAGTGTTTAAACTAAATATATCTTCCCACAGGCTGCTAACCATAATACCTCATTCGAATACCCATTCCTTTTATTGCCACAAACTGTTCTGTACATCACATAAATGGAACTGGAACATCACTTGATGGACTGTTATCATATTTTACTGCTTTATTTTATTTTAAATGGGAGGAAACAAAACTCGCCAAGTGTTGTTGTATGGTTTGCAGAAGATTAAATGGATTTCCCTATCGTTTTGGGTGAGGGAAGTGAACAGAGGCTTCTCTAATGGAGATCAGATGCAGGCATTTGGTTCCACAGTAACAAGGGCCCATATGCTGTTGCTGGTGTATCAGTTTTGTCTTGGGGCTCTAAGACTCTGGAATGACTGGTTATTTTTTTTTTTAACTGTCTTTTATAATTAATTATCTGACTCCTCTATCTCTTCAAAGCTGAGTGAAATAAAGACGTCGTAAGAGAATAGAATTACTCTAAGCCAGAAGTTAGCTTAGAAATGTTTCCTTCCCAAGCCAAATGCCATATTTCTACTGGGAGCTCTGCTCAGCAGTTTGCAAATAACTGCCCCAAAGCTCAGGTAGCATTTTGAAATGAATCGTGTTTTTAATTCGCATCAGCACAAAACACAGGTGCTTGCCCAGGGCCAAGAGCAGTGTCTTTGCCTAGACTGCTGTGAAGGATGCTCAGGAAGCATCCAGCCTGTATCACAGACAACTCACACTACATCTGTTCTCGTACATTAAGCAGTGACCACTTATGTTGCCAGGTCCTGGGACAGGATTATCCTCCTGGTTGAACACAGTGGTCTCGGGCTCTATTTCAGCCTGGGCCAGGCAGTGCCATCTCAAATGACTCCCGAGGTGGGTGGATGCTGGTACAGACCAGAGGCAGTCCTTGAGATTAAGGGAGGAATGCTGTGGTCATGAGCCTTCCCTTTCTGGGGGGTCAGTCCCAGAGAGCAGTCCTAAAAACGTTTAATTTCAAAACAGAGAGAGTGAGAGTCCTGCAGGCATTGGCGTGCCTTCAGAGGCTGTCCCACCACCCCTGCTCAGTGAGCTAGAGGGTGGTCACAGTACTCCATCCATCTAGAAAGTCTGAGCAGAGCATCACGTCAGTGCAACTCTGCAGCTTCTGGTGTCTGACCTCTGGCATCCTACACACTGGAGGTACTCAGTTTTAAGCTAATCTTATCTTCTCGTTGACATTATTTATTAATTGTTTTACATTATTTATTATAGTACTGTACTTGTCAAATATGAAAACAGTAACAATACATTAGGGACAACTCTTTCCACCCCATGCAAGTCATCCTTTTACATAGGAGCAAAGACCCAGGTGGACCCAGAGCTGCCTAAGTCCCTTCTGAAGGCTTGCAGGGGCTGGGTCTGGCAAGAGAGGTTTTACCTGCTTTTCAGTGCTGTGGCTGTGAGCCTGCACCCACAGCCATGCTGACCTGTGTGGATGTGCCGGCTCCAGGGAGCATCCATGCTGCACAATCACACTGGGTGGCCATGTCCCAACTGGATTTCAAACGCTGAGTTACGGCAGCCATGGCTTCTCAGCCAGCTTCCCCTGGGGACCCAGCAAGGTCTGGGCTGCTGGCACCCTGCGGGAGGGATAGAGGCTTCAGAGCTTGTGTGCAAGCTGGCTGAGACAGAAAATTTGAGCTCTTCTTTGGGCCAACAGTGCAACAAAGACAAGCCTTGCATTACAGGCATGCTGTTGCTCTGGAAACTTGAAGCCTCCCAAAAGCAATGCAATTACTAGCTGCTTATCACTTTTGCTTCACCAAGGAGGAAATTTATTAATTTAGAGAACACTAAGGACACAGAATTTTTTTTTTTTTTCTACAAGGCTTCCTTCTAACAGCCTCTTAAGAAACCACATTTCTTTCTCTGTAGTTTCTACCTACCTCCAGAAGGCAAATGTATAAAATCTCTTTTATCGGCCTCTAAACATTTCCTGTAGAAAGAAAAAAGATGACTCTTTTCTGAGTTACCTCATCTTGAGCTGGCACGGAAACTTGTTTAGTGCACAATGGCAGCTGCATCTCTTCAGCTAAAATTGATATACAGCTGCCGCTTACCTCAGCTCTTCTCCTGACTTGTTAACGAAATGATTACTGCAATGTGCACCTCTTAAATCTGAATGTTAAATGGTGTTTGGGAACAATTCATGTCCTCTTCTTAGCTGAATCAGTTCCCTTAAGGAACTAATCTGTAAGGCTATTAGCTGTCACAGTAGGTACAGGTAATGAAAAATATTCTCTTTGGGGAATGAGGGAGTGTTTGAAAGAAAAGTGTATGGAAGAAAAGGCTCAGCTATAACACAACAGGGGTTTAAAAGATTTTTTAAGCCGCTACAGTTCTTGATGTCTAAAAATGCCTTCGTAGACTTGCTGCCCTATGCAGTGTCTTCTGGGAGCCTGCTTTTTCCTAAAATACCATGTTTGATTTGGCACTGTATGAGGTGCCTTTTAAAGCAAAAGTGAATGAAAGTGAGTGGTACCTACTAAACGTTTGTAAGTGGCAAAGAACTGTAGAAAATGTGTTTTATGCCCCAGAGCCTGAGGAGACCACAAGGCAGAAAACCCCTTGGTGGCAGCTCTGCTGCAAGAAGGAGTAATGGTGGCAAGGGGGAAGCCTTGGAGGATGAGAGAAGGCACCAAGCTGCCTGTCACACTTCCTGCAGCTGCCCTACCCAGGCAGGAGATGTCCACTGAGTTCAGGGTGGGATGGGTGTGAGGCCACTTGGCTTTCTGGTACAAAACAGCAACCGAGCCTAAAACAGCAGGGCACGGTCTCTGACATTTATTTCTGGAGGGTGTTTAGGACCCTTTGTCTTTGTAAACTTGCCCCTGTATGCAAATAGATAAGGGAATGGCAGTCTGAGTACAGTGGACTTTACAATAGGATACTGCTGGGAATGGCATTTGTATTTTCAGACTTTAATAATCTGGCAATCCCCACTGTGGCCCCATGCTATTTGGGTCTATCCCAATTTTATTGAGAAGTGTTGTTGAAAAGACATATTTTGCACACTTGTAAGAGCAGACCTCATCAGAGTTACTTTAAATAAGATTTCAGAACCCTTTTTTTCCTCTCCAGGATATTTTCCAGTCCCATTCTTCAGTGTTTGTGAGCAATTTTAACAGCTGTTCTCTCCTTAATCATTATCATTGGTCCGGTTTTTTTCTTTTTTGACTTAAAGCAGAAGGTGATGGCCAGGTCCTTGCATCTCCAGTACACACTATTTCTTTTGTCTGTATAGAAACGTGCACCTCTGCAGGTGGGTGAGCTCAGGTGTTAAGCCCTGGGAAGCAGTTGTAGGTGCCTCTCTGCAGCACACCAGCCATAGAGGAATGTGTGTGCTCACAGCTCACAGCAGGATGAGGCAGAAGTGGAAGGGAATTGTTCCAGAATCCTCCTCTTCTGTTGACAGGGAGCTGGATAACCAGAGGGCTGAGCAGTGAGTACCCAAGTACCATGACATGGGAAATACACCTGGATCCTTTCCTTACCGCCTTGAGGTAGAGATTATGCACTAATTCTAGTAACTGGCTAATGCAGAGTGCTGCAAAGTGGCACTTGCTAAAATCAGATTCTTACAGTTCATTCTCACGTTACAAGCTGCCACCACTCATGTTCATTTTTTCTAGTCAGTATGCCAGACAATGCTTATGAAGGGACACTGGCTGATGGCTCACCAGGTGACACCAGCAGAGGATGGAGTGAGGACCTCTCCTCCTCTTGTCATCTCTTTTAGCAGCATTCACATTCTTGCAGCCAGTTGCCTCTCTAGTTTTCATTGTTCAGAAGAAATTCAGTTGTTTCTCTGAGATCCCACTATCAAAAAATGAAATTAAAAGCAAATACCCTGAAAATACCCAGAAAAATTATATCAATTACACAATATATTAATATTTATTTAGCTTCTGCCATTTCAGGTCAGAGTCTTTTGATACTGTTGACTTCAAATAAAATTTAAGCTGTAATTGTTCATACATAAATACATCCTTGATAGGGTGAAGATGGTGGCCAGTGTTGTAACAGAGTTGGAACTGTTTGTGAACCTCATACTGGGACTTATTTAATTTTTAGCTGTTTGCTTTTGCAGGTATAGCAGTCCAGTTGTGTTACTGAATTGATATTTATAACCATTTTTTAAAGTGTTCTGATCTGGGAAATCACCATTGCATATTTTTAGATCAGATTTCTGAGTAAAGAGAGTAGTGGTTTGCTATGTGCAAATAAGATGATGTTACTATTTTTCAACTGCCTCTGCTTGCAGTGGAGAAAGTTCGTTCAGCAAGCAAAAGGAAAAATTTAAGCTTTCATAGCAAATGCTGTTTTTAGCCTGCTTCGATCTTTGAACTAAGATTATACTCAACCACTCTTTCTCATTGCACAAGCAGACTTTGGAAACCGATACACTAAAATTAGGAGGCATGTTTGCATTTTCAACCTCTTCAAGTGCAGGGCTGCAAATAGTTCATTCCAGCTATGTCATTATTGTACAACATAGGGTTTTGCGGTTTTTTTTAGAAAGCAAATGTCATTACTTACATCTCTTCCATATTGCTTTAAAAAAATACCTGCTTTGTTCGGCAAAATGAGTGCGAGGACCGAAGCTGCCCTTACTGCAGTGTCCTTGCTGACCCCGTAAGTATGGGAGCCTGGGTTTGTCACAGGCGCTTTGGCAGCCAGTGTTTCATCTGGAGGGAAGGTGTGAATGCAAAATTGTGTCTTTTCTGTGCTCAGGAGATGGAGAAGGGACCACTAGAATAGTAAGTTCTTCACTCTATTCAATGGTATGTTATTTGTCCTGAAAAAAATTAGGTTGAATGAGTATCATTCTGCCAGGGTTGTGTAATCCTGGTACTTGGGAGGATTGACAAAGATTTTGCATAGTCCTCCTTGTGAGTACATATAAGGTTGTGTATTTTAAGGCATTGTAAAGGAAACTCTATGGGTTTCTTTTAGTTTTGTTGTTTGGTTCTTTTCATTCTGAAGGTTTCCAACCAAAGTTAACTACCTCTTTACCCTTTCAATGCTTCACATGCCTAGAACAGTTCCTCACAACTTTTGCATAAAACAATGAGGAAACCTAATTTGCTTAAATAAGAGCAAGGAATTATTTGATAAAAGTAGACGACTGAAAACCCAGTAAATTCTCTTTGACTAGAAACAGGTAGCCCAGCTTTTAATTGCATGCAACCTAAACACTGTCACTATCAGAAGAAATTTAGTTAAGCCTTGCTGGCACCATGCCACACCTTGGAATGGGTATTCTGTGGGGTACAGGCTCTGTTCAAGGTCATGTGTAAAAGACTTTCTCCATGAAGCACTGAGCAGGTGTGGGATTGAATATAGACTAAAGTTTGGCTTAAGGACAGAAAATTACATAAGGATTGTTCTAGGGGAGGTAGGAGACCTCTTTGCATTATATAGAAGGGGGGTTTATTTTTGGTTTAAGGTGGTTGGTTGCTTTTGTTGGTTTCTTTTGTTTTGGTTTGATTCTGAGGTTTTTTTGTTTGTTTGAGAGAGAAAGAAAAAAAAATGTTTTATTGCTAACTTGCCAACGAGGGGAACTTCGAGGAACAGACCCGAATTTCTCCAATTTGCCACCAGATGTCCGTCATGAGCAGGGAAAGCTGGTGACCTGCGCGATACCCAAAACCCTGGATTCACCGCATTTTTGAAGATCTGACAACGAAAACTCGAGTGAAATTACAAGTTACCATAGCGTTTTGGACAGCGAGTATTCTGCGAAGACTTCTTGGCAAGCGAAAAACCCAAAATCCTGCCGGCAGCTCTGCAAAGTATGTTTAAGTAACTCTTAAAACCTGTGTGTGTCAGCCTGCAGCAGTTGTGGAAAACAGAGCCTTTGCACTCCTCCAGAGAGTTAGGTATGCAGCTCTCATCCAAAGTCCTAAAATCTGAAATCCTTTGGGGGAAACTTACCCCTTCAGATGGCAGGAATAGCTGAAAGCAGTCACTGCATGTGACCTCTGGAAGAATTCTTAGCCCTTTTCAGCCTCATCGAGTTGCTGAGTGACGCTGTAACTTTCGTAGGTCTGATAGCATTAACTGAATCCCACAGTAAAGCCTTCACATCCACAAGCAAGAGGCATTTCTAGGGTGCAACTCTGAGAGCACTTCTGAAAAAAAAAGTGGAAGACTTTAACTTAACGAGGTGCAATGACTTCAAGAGGAGGGTATTAGCGTCCTAGCTACACGAGGGAACTTACCTCAAAAATAAGGTAACTTAAGAGGTAAGTACTGGAAGGTTTGCTGTGTGTCCCTGTCCTCTGACTTCTTTAAACTCGGATGCCCGAGTCTTTCCAGCTGTTGTGACAGCTGCTTTTTATTGCAGTAATCCCTGTTTCAGATTAAAAACGTAAAGGTGATACATGTTTGAGAATCAGAGGAGCAGAAACACCCAAGAGCTGCCTTACAGTTTGACACTCTGTTGCTAAATGTGCACCATCTCTTCCTATCTTTGAGAGGATCAGGGGACACTTTGGATGAAGGGTTCATTCTTCAGCAATAACCCTGTAATGGGACACTTCCCTCTCTCATTGTCAAAACAGGAAGCGGAGGCTACAAAGCTCTTTCGGACACAGCGACACGAGCTACACCCAAACAGGCTCAGAGACCGGGAAGTGAATGGCCGTGGGAAGGGGCTGCTCTCCTCCCTCACCACCTGCGGGATAAATACCTGCCTAGGAAACGTCCTTCACTCACCTAAGGGCTCCTGCACTTCCTCCCAGCCTCCAGACGCCCTTCCTAAGGGGCTACAAAATGTCCTGCATCCCTCTCAGCTTACCACGGGGAAAGCTTGTGCCCAGGGCTCTATCCCTGGTTTTCCCAGCAGAATCCCACAGAAGGAGTGAGCCCTAGTCTCCTCATTTGATAAAAGTAGCCCGATTTCTCCATGCTGAGAAAAGTAAGCAAATGAACCAGCAGTACAAAAATTTCCCTGGACATTGCCTTCCTGAGTCCTTCCTGGGTGGCACAGACCTCTTTCATGAAGGTAGTGGGATCCACTACAGCAAAAGGAGCATGTTGGGTCCGTGCTGTCACGGACCCTCATTTTCAAATTTCGAGTGTCTTCACAAGCGGGGGGGGG